>SNQJ01S0025883.1:77188-104734 GCA_010110895.2 Picea sitchensis
GAGAATGAATCATATTACCTCGTTAAAAACTTAGGATAACACCATTTTGTAGGTTTTTTGCGCGGCTTCCCTTTTCTTTTTGTCACCAAGTGGTTATAACACAACACTAAGAACTCAAAAAAAAGACTTTAAACAATTGCATGTCTATTTTATTAGGATGAAGACATCCTAATCTATGACATAATCTATTCTACTAGCACATTTAACCCAGATTAGACTATTGGGCTAAAAATTACTCTATCCTGGGGCTCTTTGATCAAGTTTAAACAGTTTGATCAAATTTATTCACTAACTAACCTATCTATCTTGGCTAAGATTAAATAGTTTAGCCAAGTTTTATTCACTGACCTATCAACATAAATTCAAAATACTTGACCATGATTAGGCTGTATGAATCAAGCCATTTTTATTGCATGGGGTTTATCATTTTTGTTTTCATATCCTCTTTTACTCTCTTTCTTTTCTTTTTTCTTTCTTTTGTAAATCATTTATAGGATGAAATATTATTTACAACCAAAAATACAACAAGGGTAAAAAATTTCTAGTCACCAGTTGATCCTATGAAACATAGGGTTATAACAGTGGTTCCACCTGGGGATGGTGCTCTCCTTGTGAGGTGCCAAGAACTTGCCTCCTGATGTCTTGAAATATTTTCTCCAGTGCTTCTTCTGCAACTTGATTTATTTTATTTTGAGAATATGATGGTGCTAGTAAGTGGATTAGGGCCTTCTCTTTGGGCTTCAACCATTTGATCATTGACACCCACACATAAACTGAAAATAAAAGGATATTTTGAGAATATGATGGTGCTAGTAAGTGGCTTAGGGCCTTCTCTTCGGGCTTCAACCATCTGATCATCGACACCCACACATAAACTGAAAATAAAAGGAACGATTTGTACATTGAAATTGAATGACTAAAAACCTCATTGGGGTGGGACATAATGCTTGAGCATTCTTCCATTTACAGGTCCTCCTAGTAGGTCTGCTTCATCACTGTCCTTGAGCAAAAAAATGTTATTTCCTCTGAATGCCTGAATGATGTAAGGGGATTTCCACAAACTATCGAACTTTCCATGTCTACCTTTATCCTCGTTTCTGGAATCCCACTTCAGTACCAAATCACCCAACTCAAAATCATCTTCTTTAGTTCTCTTGTCATAAATCTTTTTGATACTTTATTAGATTACCTGGGTTTTTTTATACACATCTTCTCTAGACTATTATTCTCGTTTGGGTATCATTTGGCTCTGCTTTCACTTCTTGCAACAGTTTCATAACAGGGACTCCCAAAGAAGAAGGGAAAACTACCTCAGTGTTGTATACCAACTGGTATGGAGACATACCAATTGATCTTTTTGTGGTTAGTCGGTTAGCCCAGAGTGCATGGACTAACTTATTATGCCAGGACTTCTTGTTTTCTTGCAACGTCTTCTTAACGATATTCACCAGACTTTTTTTTGAGGACTTGACTAACCCATTTCCCTGAGGGTAATAGGTTGTGGAGTTCCCCAAAGTAATGTGGTACTGGCAGCAAAACTCTACAAGCATTTTGGATCTGAAGGACACTGCATTGTCAGTTATGATTTTCCTAGGACATCCAAAACGAGACAAAATATTAGTTTCCAAGAATTTAATGATGACAGAGTCAGTGGCTTGCCTACATGATACCCCTTCAATCCACTTTATGAAATATTTTGTGGCTGTGAGGATCCACTTATGTTGGCCGAAAGAGGGTGGATGAATCTCACCAATAAAGTCCAAACCCCATTGTTGGAATGGAGCTTCTATTGAAATAGGTTTGAGGGGCAAGGGAAAAAGTTTCCTTTTTCCTTTGAAGATTTGACACTTGTGACAAGAGGTCACCTTTTTGTGTACTTCTGCAAACAAGGTGGGCCAGTAAAAACCGGCTCTGAAGATCTTGTTAGCAGTGGTTTTCCAACTAAGATACCCACCACAATCACCTTCATGGAAATCCTGCAATATCTTGTCAGCTTCATCCTTTAATAATAAATTAAGTAAGATACCCCCAGGGTCTTTCCCGTAAAGGATTTTGTCTAGAATACAATATTTCAATGCTTTTAGTTTAATAAATCTAGCTTTGGTCTTAGTTAGACCAGGAAGAGCTTGTAAATTGTGAAGGACAAAAATGAGGTCTGCATACCAAGGAGAGTTTAAGAATACCTCTTTTACATTTGGAGTCGCCTGCTCTTCCTGCTCGTCAACTGTAGCCAAAAATTTAATGTCTAAAGCATGAAAATTGGACTCGTCCATAAATTTGGCCAAACCCTGACCCTTGATTAGTTTAGTGGGTTTTATTTCTATATCGTATTCCAGAATGATAGAAATCCACTTGCCTCTCCTACAATCGGGATTATCCCGAGTCAAAATATCCTTCACCACTGCATTTGGAACATAAGCAATCGTGTGAGAATGGAGGATATAAACTCTAAAATATTTTATTGCTTTTACCAGGGAAAAAGCCTGTTTCTCCATTATATTATAGTTTAGTGCAAAATATCTCAACGACTTGTTGAAAAAGGCTATGGGTTGTTCATACCCTTCATTGTTTTTCTACAATAGTACTGCTGCAATGGTGTGTTCATATGCAAAAGAGAACAAATAGAAGTCTTGAGTGTAATCTGGACTGATCAAAACTAGGGCTTTTGTAAGTGCTTGTTTTACCTGCTCAAATGATTGTTTAGATTCGGTGTTCCATCTTATTTTGGTTTCTTTTTTTAGCATATTTGTCATGTTCCTGAGGAGTTCTGCCAAATTGGGTATGAATCTTCTCAGGAAATTTATTTTACCAATGAAATATTGCAATTCTTTGATGTTCCTAGGGTGTTCTAGTTTCTGGATAGATTCTATTATGTTGGGGTCTATTTTAATTCCATCTTTAGAGATTGTATGCCCCAACAACTTGCCTTCTTCTAAACCGAAAAGGGTTTTCTTGGGATTTAATTAAATCCCAAATTTTATGCACTTCTCAAACACTTGTTTGAGATGCCGTAAATGTTCCTCGTCTGATTTCGAGTAGACAGTAACATCGTCCAGATATATGACTATAAACCTTCCAATCTCATCCACAAAGGCAATATCCATTGCTCCTTGGAAAGTGGCACCAACATTCATCAAACCAAAGGGCATTTTCACATACATGAATGTTCCCCAGGGTGTGGTGAAAGTTGTTTTCTCCTGGTCATCTGGGTGGACAAGACCATGGTTATAGCCCGAAAAGCCATCTAATAAGGAGATCCTATTGGCCCCAAATATCTTTTGTAACATGTGGTCCATTTTAGGCAGAGGGTAGTTGTCTTTGAGGGAAACCTTGTTCAGGTTTCAAAAATCAATGCAAGGCCTGATTTCGCCCGTCTTCTTCGTGGTAGGAACCAGATTAGAAACCCATTTTGAAAATCTTAAGGGGACTATAATTTTGGCATCATACATTTTTTTAATCTCCTTTTCTATCAGGGGTAGTAACTTGGGATTGATCCTCCTAAGTTTATGTCTGAAAGGTTTATGTTCTTCTTTTATTGGAATTTTATGTTGTATGATACTAGTGTCGTGAGCCTTTAAATCTTCATAGCTCCAGGAAAAGACATCTACGAATTCTTTTCATAGATCGATGTATTTATGCTTTTTCTCTGGAGGTAAAGACTTCGATAATTTAATCATTTTGGGTTTTTCCTCTATTCCTATATTGCACTCTTCGACCTCTCTCCCAGCGGGTTCTATATTAGGTTTTTTCGCTACATCGTTAAAATCGAACAGGTCTTCTAAAGGAACTAAACCTCTAGGTAAAACATTGTTTTTCAAATGAAAAACATCATAGTCTTCATCATTTTCATTTATTTCATCTGAGTCTACTTTATTTACACTACCATTTTCAAAAACTGATTTATTTACATTATCATCATCATTTTTCGTATCTATATTTGTACATTCAAACTCATTCTTCGACTGCAGGAAGTCTTCAATTTGTTCATTGTTTCCAAATACCTGCTAGTACCTAATGTTGTCTCGAAAAATCGGTCTGCACTTCACCTCTACTGTGTATTGGCGATCTGGTTTGAAAGGTATTTTGCATGTGGTTTTCGAAGTAGCCAGTCCGTCTGCCAGTATGTTCTGGGCTTTGGGCATTACCTGCAAGTCAATTTTAGTGAAACATTCCAAAAAATATAAAACATCATTTCTATAGGCTCCGAGTATAGGATTCTTAGCTGAATACTCACCTTTAATTTGCTTGATGACAAGTTCAGAGTCACCTCTTACCATAATCTTTTTGGCACCAACCTTCTTCAGTAACTTCAGGCCGAGTAGCAAGGCTTCGTACTCCGCTATGTTGTTGGTGCACTAGAAATTTAGTTTATAAGAGTGTCTCTCTGAATACTTTTGTCTATGATTGTGTAACCAAACCCCATATCCAACTCCCTCTTTTCTCATAGCCCAATAAAAAACCATACTCCAGAGATCGACTAGAAATTCATCACTTTCTACTGCTACAATATTTGTTACCTCAATATTTGCTTTATCTTTTTGCAGGTCAGGTGCATCATCTTCCAA
Source organism: Picea sitchensis (assembly GCA_010110895.2). NCBI lineage: Eukaryota > Viridiplantae > Streptophyta > Pinopsida > Pinales > Pinaceae > Picea > Picea sitchensis. The sequence goes on from SNQJ01S0025883.1 coordinate 81,754, forward strand.
CTGAGCAATTTGATTCTCCTAATCACCATCATTGTACAAAATGAATGAATCCAGATCAGAGTGTGAAGAGTATAATGGGTAGTTATGTGGTTTTTCTTGACTGTTGACCATATACTTCATCAGAGTCTCTATGTACAGTCTTCTATGTTGTCCAAATATGGGGATGGTAGCATAAGACATATCTAACTGCAAAGTGCATTTCAACTTAGCTCCCCAAGATCTGAATAGAAACATACCATATTTTGGGGGAATGTCTGCAACCACGATATCCATCACCATGATTTTTGTTGGGATTTGAGCCAAGGTGATACATAAATCCTTAATTATCCCTATACATTTGACCTTGCTAGAGTCGAAAGAATGCATGTAGGGTCTGGTGACATCAAGCCCCAACTTCTCCATCACAGCTTTGGGCATAAGATTATGAGAGGTGTCGGAATCAAGCATAATGTTGTGTAAGATTTTTTCATGGATATTCAGACTGATATAGGAAGGGGGAACAATATCATTGTCAGTTTGTCCATCAACTTCAAGGCCGAACAATAGCTCAGGTTGATCATATGTAATATTTACGGTATCTGATTGCATTCATGATCCAATATTTAATGTTTTTGTACCTATATTTGGTTCAATGCTTAATGCTTTGATCACCTGGGACTTGTAAGCGTTTTTTCTCATTAGTTCAAACAGGGGAATAGGAATCTTCAATTTGGCTAGTTCCCCTTCCAGGCTGAAAGTAATGGAAGTTTTTCTTTGGGTTTGCACTTCTGTTTTTTCTATCATAGTTCTGTGGGCATAAGTATTTGGCTGACTATTAGATGCGACCTCGATTTGATATGATCTTTGTGAAAGTTCAGGATTTCTTTTGGCAGAAGATTTGACGCTATTCATCTCAAGGACTTTCTTGAGAGAAGCATCTGAGGTTTTCCTGGCCTCAGTTGTTTTCTTCGTTTCAATAGCCTTCTTTGTAGGATTTTTGTCAGTCTTCTTGCTTCTTAATTTATACTGTCTGTGCACCTCCATTATAGAATTCTCAAAGGCCTATTATTCTATTTCCTCTTCCTCCTCATTCACCTTTGTTTTTGAGAGGAGAAAAAGCTCATGTTCTTCCTAAGTAAGAAAAATGGAGTCATCATCGTGAACACCCATGAGGTTTATGTGAGTATCATCCAACTCTTCAATTATCTCCTCCCCATAATTAGCGTAATTTTCCTGAAGAGGTGGTCTAATCTGTTGATCAAGCCCCCTTTTCTCTCTTTGATCTCTTGGATCCCTCTGCCTGAATTGGGTAGGGTTCCTTCTGAAGTTTGGATTTCTGATCTAAGGGGCAGGTTGATTTTCCCTGGGTGGATTTCTGTCAGTGATGGTTAGTCTTTCCATCATTCTCTCCATACTTCTGACTATGGAATCTAGTTTAGTATTTGAAGAAGACTTGGAAGGCTCTTCTTTGATTGTAACCCTTCTCGTTGTTCTTTGCCTAGCTCTTCTGGCTAATAGATTTTCTTCCACGCTTACTGCACTTTTCTGCATGTCTTCTAGAGTGTCAGAATTCCTTTCCCTTAGTTGATATGACATATCAGCATCAAATCCATCAGGGAACTTGATTAAAGACAAACCTTGTGGGAGTTTAATATCAGTTGTTATTGCATTATAAAGATTGTTGAAACGAATGCAGTAATCATGCACTATTTCCCCTTGATTACTTTTGATATTCTCATATTCTAATCAAATATGGAGAGGATTTTTCTTTACCTCCCATCTGTCAAGAAAAATCCGCTGAAAAGCAGCAATGTCAACTATGGTAGCGGGGCGTAAAGATTTGAACCATTTTTTGACTTCTCTAGTCAAAATCTATGCAAAAATTCTCATCTGGACATCTGCTTCATCAATTTCTTGCAAATTAAAATAATCATTCATCTTAACAACATGTTGTTGTGCATTCAGAGGTCTAGTACCATCAAACTGAGAAAGTCTGGTTTGATAGTCCTGAGGCATGGTATGTAAGGGAGCGGCCAATACAAAGGGATCATATATTGCTGCCATGATTGGTGGAGGAGGCTGAACAACAACTTGTGTGATTGGAGGAGAAGTGACAGAACAAGTAGAAGAGGTAGGGCTAGGAGATGTAGAGTGAATTATTTGATGTTTGATGGACACTGCAACAATAGTCAGGGCAAAAAGTTCTATAGACTATTGAAAGTGAGCTTGGTACAAAGCTTGATCAAGATTTGCTACTAGATCTTCTAACTTGTTGAATTATTGAAGGAAGCGTTGATCAAATTCTGCTCTGGGAGAAATAATTTCAGGGGTCATGTGTTGTAAAATGGTTTGATCTAAGACTATTTCACTTATAAAGCTATCATATTTGGTTCTGAACAGGCTTTGCTCAAACGATATGTCAAACTCAAGATCTTGAATATCAAAAAGCTCTTCTGGGAGAGAAGTAGACCCATGAAGGGGACTGTGACTTCCAGAACTTTCTACAGTGTTTTTCTTTCTGAGCAAATTTTCTGGATTGTCCACTGCTATTGCAGGTTCCGGGTCAGGATGAGATCTAGTATGAATTCTTTTAGGAGCCAGAACTTTAAATTTTACGAAACCTAAACTAATATATACAAACTTTAACAACCTCTGAACATTTATCTCTTTGTAAGTTAGATTTTATGATTTGTTTAGAAATAAAGTTTTCTTTATCTAGGGAAAAGAAAATCGTAGGATGGAAAGTTTGTTTGATTCCCCAGTATGGTCGCCACTATGTTAACGCTCTATAAATTCCCAGAGGTTGTCAGAAGGTAAAAGAAATTTAGCAGAGGTAACTTTATCCAACCACTTCGAAACTAGGATCTAGCCCTACCAGTTTCAGAGAGGGATCTCTCTGTAAGATTCAGATATGTTAAGGTTTTAAATATTAGGCTAGTTAAATTAATAAGACTTATGTTGTTTTGTTTTATAAAGATAGCTGAAATATTTCTCACACATCCATTGGGCTATGGGGTCTGTATTATGGGTTGATATTAGAGAACAAATTTTATAAGGTTTCTTCACAGGGCAAGGTAATGCAAATGTTGGATCCTTTAGAATTAAAGCAATGAAAAGGCAGAAAATGTGAGACAATCAATCACAACAAAGAAGCATTTAAGAATTTCTTTGTCACAATATCGGAAGAATAACATTCATATCTTTAAAAGCCAGAAATAGAGTATACAAAGATAAATTATGCACTTAACCTTCTTTTAAATGATCAGAGACTGAAAACAGATTGGTAATGAAGTAAGGAAAACATTAAACAATGAAAAATAACATCACCAACATCAACACGCAGGAATCCTGTGAATCGTCCTTATATTACTGGTAGATCTCTTCAAAATGATTATAGATTACAGCTTGCTTGGGCGTAAAGATCAATCCTCAATGCTTCGAAGTCTGAAGTATTTATAGAAAAATTACAATTTGGTCCTTTCATTAATGACCAGGATGTGGTAGGATCAAAATCTAACTAACTAGATAACAAAATACAAAAATGCATGAAATGCTAATGATCTGTCGAATTCTTTGTGTCGATTTTGGGGAAGGTTGTTGGTGAGTCATCAACTTGAATTTGACTGCTCTGTATGTTGAATTGGACATCCACCTCATCATTACTCGATAAAAGTGCACAGGTCATCCCATATCTTTTGACTGGGGATGGTGATTTTGAGTAACCTTCAGTAAACTTCATCCATCTCTATGTATTTGGCGAAGGCGGGCTTGGTGATGAAGATGTACTTGATCTCGTGTTGGATGCTAAGGTCCAACTGCAGAGTCTCCAAAAATTATTTACCAGTGATACTTCCTTGTATCCCTGCAAACTTAGAACCATCCTTTGCCACTGTGATGATCTTCAGTTTGTAGTCTGAGAGGGTAATCAAATTATCATTGATCACAAGTAACCCTGGTAGCCCCTTCTTATGTAGTAAATCGATTTTGTTGAAAAACCTTTGAACTCCAATATCCATTGCTTGGGACCTTTCATCCAGTTGCAGCATTAATCCCCTCTTGGTCAAAACTTTCTTGACCTCAAGGATAGTTTATTTTCTATCCTTAATCTCCAAGGCCTCTAGCTCTTCTCTTGTTTTGGAATTCAAGAATCAGATAATTTCGTTTACCTCAGTAGGCATTTCTCCTAGTTCTCCTTTGATCTTATCAATGGCGTGTTTGCTCCTCTGTATTTGTTCATGTTGCTCGAACATAATCTGTATAAGTGACCAAATTTCTGTCATAGATTTGCAGATGTCCATCCAAATATTTTCTTTGGCCTTTGAAAGTGTTTTGGCCATGAAAATTACTTTCTGTAACTTCTGCAATTTTTGCTTGAGTCTCTGTGTTGTATGAAACTCTGTATTGTAACTAGACTGGAAAGTATCCTTCAATTTCTGGAAGTTATTGATCTCATCCTACAATCTTTTACTTTCCTGTCCTTGCAAGGACATGTCTTCCATGGACTTTGCCAACTTTTCTGATGCCTCTGTGGTCGTTTCTGAAGTTGTTGTAGTTGTACTGACCCCTGTGAGAGGGACTGCATTAAGTGGAATGACTGCCATGGGCACACTCTGCTCTTTTTCTTTGATTAGCTTCTACAGATAAGCTTCCATATCCTTGATCTAAGCATTATGCTCCATGATCAGTTTCAACATTTCCTCTTTATGGCCTTCAGTCTCAACCATTTCTTTAGCTTGTGGGTCTTCTGTTGCAGAGATTTTTAGTTGTTTCCTTAGGGAGGCTATGCCAACGTTCTTCTTCTTGAGGAGTTCTTTTGTTTCTTTAACATTGGATGGGTCATATCCAATCTTGAGTACTAGTTCTTCCAGATATTTTATCTTGTTATCCTTTTTCAAAGAAAAAACCTTTTCTAGCTTCAACTGAGTGTGGACATTGTTCAAAGAAACCTGCAACTTAGAAGTAGTTGTGGAGGTGTTAGCCAATGGAGAGAAAATAATTTCTCTGGTTTGTCTATGTAAATCCATCTGATCAGTTGGATGTACTTCTGTGACATCAAATTCAACTGTAGACCTTTTATAATCAGATGTTTTTGGGGGTTGAGGCACCTGTGCCTACAAGTATGCCATGTGAATTCTCCCCTTCTCGGTATCAAAATAAGATAGCAACCTATGTTGGGTTGTGGATGTTTGTTTCCAGAATTGAGCATAGGTACTATTTTTCAGCATCTCATTCTTCTTTTTGATTAAATTATATTTTTCAAAAATGTTGAGCCCGACAGGTTCCTGTGAAGATTTGGCTGTCAATGTTGTATCGGTCTTCTTCTTCGACGAGGAGGTGGACATCATTTGCTGGCTCCCTGAAGAAAATAGTGAATGATCTCCTTCCATTAATGTAGTAGATTGGGTCTCTTCGCCTCCAGACCTGTCAAGTGTATGACTAGTCTTGGGCCTTTTTCTGTAAATCTGGAAGTCCTCTGTTGAGACTTCAGTGACTGAAGGAGATACCTCTTTTCTTGACGTCTTATCCAATGGTGCCTGCGGAGTTGTAGTATGTGAAATAATGGCAGAAGGAGGTTGTTGTTCTATGTCTATCAGAGTGTTTTCCTCCCACTTTGTCTGGTTCATGAACTTCTCAATTTATGGTTTGGGCACATGAGCATATGGAGAGATTTTATTCCTTAGTCCATTTTCTGCAATGACACCACAAGGATCGTAATGCCAGGGGAAACTTTGCTTGAACTTCATCTCATATAACAATTTGTTTGCTTCTTCTTCTGCAGCTCTGTTGTTGCGGATGAAGGAACCTATTTGGCCTTTGATCCTGAGCTACTATTTCTTTTTAAAGGCCACGAAATAAATGTCATCAAAGTTGATCATTTGTCTGATATACTCCAGGGTGAATATTCTAATGGGTAGATATTTGGGAAGTTTATAAGGTGGGAGCTCACAGCCATAAACTCTGATTTCTGTGTGATCCTGGTAGAGGTACCAGTCTCTTGTCTTGGCAAGGTATGACAGGTGCAGGAGCCTCTAAATCTCTTCGTTAATCCTAGGTTCTTTTCGTCCACTCAACATTCTTACTCAATTGGTCGACGAACTACTTAAAACTGAATTCCGACGAGTTCTTTCTCAACAAAGATGTCCAGGATGTGACATGTTGGAGATGGTCATCCTGGTCCAGTTTCTGCATGGAGAATGAGAACTTATCTTCTTGGAAAAAGAGGAACATGTATGCTAATATGGAATAATATTGGAACATGCCTTCTGTGGGAAACTTGAAGAGTTGTTAATGAATGTTATCGGCCAAAAACTGGTTGAAATTGAACTGGGTGGTGGCCTTCTCTTCGGTGGATAAAATGGACAAGAAACCCAGGATGGGTTCGTCCACTCACTCATTTGAATAATACCCAAGCAGACAACATAGGGAGGAAATGACTTGATTACCTTTTGCTGAGAACATGGAGGAATGGTAGGGGGGATTTTTCTTGGGGAATTGGGCACTCTCAGGGAGGAAAAGCTAGAATATTTGTGCTCTCTGGGGAAAAGACAACTTATGATATATTTCAGTTAGAACTTCAATGGTAAAAGGGGAAAGGGATTCGGATCTAGGGATTTGCATCATCTGGTCAATGGTTTCGGGTGTAATGGTGAAAAGGGTCTCTCCAGATGATGAAACGATGGCTCTCTGGTTGGGAAGCTAGTGTGCCTGGCACTTGAGGTAAAACTTAGGGAAATGGTGAATTTGGGGGAAACGATACAGTGGGATATTGGACTCCCAGAGCCCAATCTCATCACTCTGGTCCATGAAGGTGTCTCTGAGCCAGAAATGAAATTCGAAGAAATCAAATTCACACTTTGGCTCTGCAATCAAATAATCTTTATCAGCTAGAGGGATTTGATCAAGGTCGATGGGAGGCGGGAGGAATGGATTTTCTTTGATCCCTAATTGTTTGGACTTCGACGCCATCGATCCAACTGATACCTGCAAATTTGAAAAAGACTGGTGCTCACTATAAATACCAGACGTGAATGGCGGTTGCAAACGAAAAATCAAAGAGGATGATTGTTTCAGCGGTGTCTGGACTGTGAACAATAGAGAAATGGAGAGAAACAACATTAAATGGACGAACAGGTGTTTCTTGGGGAGCGGAGGACAGGTTAGCAGGCTAACAGACATTTTTTCCCGCATTGATTGGCCAATGGATATCTAGGGGATGAGGTGGAGGGAAATAAAAAGGTGACGGGTGTGTGAGGATGATGTGGATGACAGTGATTGGGCGATAAGAAATTGGGATGTGACATGTGACAGGTGGCTAGGGGGTGGTATGCTGGAAGAGTAATGACACATGACTTACAAGAGACGGTAGTGGAAAGTAATGTCAGCGGATAGAAGTGGTATGGGAATCTGGTTTGGCGGTTTACTCGGAGGGGGGGTAGGCGGTAACTGGTTTAGAGCAAGGGGGGTCCGAGTTAAAACAAATGTTCCAAGTTAGAATGGGATCCGCCGGGGAAAACCACCAACTCAGACCCCCCCCATCGTTAAAGGTAGAATGGTCGGGGGGGTCCGATATTTTCTGTCGACCATAGATATGAGTGCCCTTTGTTCAACTATTGATCTAGGCGCACATTTTATCATAGAGCGTGAATCATATTACCTCATTAAAAACTTAGGATTGCACCATTTTGTGGGTTTTTTGCGCGGATTCCCTTTCCTTTTTGTCACCAAGTGGTTAGAACACAACACTAAGAACTCAAAACAAAGACTTTAAACAATTTCATGTCTATTTTATTGGGATGAAGACATCCTAATCTATGACCTAATCTATTCTAATAGCACATTTAACCCAGATTAGACTATTGGGCTAAAACTTACTCTATCCTGGGGCTATTTGATCAAGTTTAAACAGTTTGATCAAATTTATTCACTAACTAACTTATCTATCTTGGCTAAGATTAAACAGTTTAGCCAAGTTTTATTCACTAACCTATCAACATAAATTCAAAAGATTTGACCATGATTAGGTTGTATGAATCAATCCATTTTTATTGCACGAGGTTTATCATTTTTCTTTTCATACCCTCTTTTATTCTTTTTATTTTTCTTTCTTTTTCTTTCTTTTCTTTTCTTTTTCCTTTCTTTTGTAAATCATTTGCAGGATGAAATATTATTTACAACCAAAAATACATCAAGGGTAAAAAATTTCTAGTCACTAGTTGATCCTATGAAACATAGGGTTATAACACACTTCATGCCCAAAGTTATACCCCGTGTCGCCTCATACACATGCATGACTTGGATTGGTTCCACTTGGGAAACACACTAAACTTAAGGAGGATTGACCCAATAGGTCATCTTGAGACCCTCTTCAAACCTAAATGTGGAAAGTTTCATAATGTCTTTGAGCATTTGTTTGGGTTAGGGGGGTTTAATTCACATGTTCGGGTGATTTGACTATTAGATGTGATTTGCATGCCATGATACTTGTGACTTATGGACACCTGGAGGGTGTATATGTTGTCTTTGTAGGAATTTTCCTGGTGGAAGGATATGCATGAGGGGATGATTATTTAGGACCTTCATGAGGGCTTGAAGCCCACAGATGGATGTTGAGACCCCAATCAAGGGTCACGATCGTGATTGTTGACTTGTATCATCTAGGAGGAATTTGTTTCCTTTGAAGGCACTCTAGTAGACCCTAGACGAATGATCCCTACCTTCACTCACCTCAGTGATGGCCTTGGGAGGCCTAGAGACCATCCACCTAGCCAATGACATCATCCTGAAGGGGCTAGGGATTTTTGTTGTGGTGCTCCTATGGAGGAGGAAATTTTGCGCAGCGTTTGGCGGTTGTTGGTGTGATTGGGCCCTGAGAGGCCCAATGTTCCACCAATTGAGGTTGGATGTCCATCTTGAAGGATCATCGTCACCCTAGGAAGGGAATGACATCACCCTTTTAGGGTTTCATCTTGCATTTTTATGTAAATTTATTTTTTGTAATAATTGTTCAGGGCGGCCCTGATTTTTTGACCTGAATTAATTAAAGAACAAATTTTGGCATAAATAAACATAAAGTACATTCATAAATTGTCCTTTGGAGACAAGGGGATTGAAATTTTTTCCCTCCTGAGGAGTACTTGGATGAATTAGTGAGGTGCATCTCTTTTAGAGGCATTTTTTGGCAACTTGGATCAATTTTGTGAAGTGTTTTGGCAATCTAGTATTGTTTTGCATGAGTATTCTTGGTGCAAGTAAGTAAATTCTGTTTTTTGTCATTTATTTTGAATGGTCAAATGTATGGTTTTACTTGCTTATATGATATTATGAAATGGCATGCCTAATTAATGCTAGAAGTTAAGGAACTTAAGGTATTACTTCCTTGCTTTATATTTTCCAAGCTTTATTGAATTAATCTAGTAATTTGTTAAACCTCTAAAGCCCTAAAGTGTTATCACTTTAGAGGTTGTGATCAAGTTATTGTTGCATAATATTTTAATACAAAATAAGTTTAAGGAGAAGGAGGCACTAGGGCCTAGAAGGGCCTACACCCTAGACACCCTCCTTCTTAAGGTCAAGAGCCTAGGAGGACTTAAGGTACTACTCCTCTTAAGCTTCTTTTCCCTCTTATATTTGAGCACAATCATATTTGTTATCAGCCTTGGAAGAGAGTCGCCATCCTTGACTCCATCACCCTTTTGAAAGGAACTAGTATTCTTTCCTCGTCTCCTTTACAAACTATCAACCTAAACTCAACTTTTACTTGCTACCCTACTAACTTGACCTAACTTACTAATCTAGTTTACAATTTTCTAACTTGTTGTTGTTATTATCATTGTTACAACCATCTTTAGTAGGTTATTAAAGTTTATTTGTTGGTTAAGACATCTCTAGAACTTGCAAGTGACAAAGTATTATCATTTGAAGCTTTAAATATCTTGTTATATTGTCTAAACAAGTGCATTTTCTAGAATATATTGTAGTTGTTATCACCATATTAAATATTGTTGTACACCTGTCATTTTTATGCATACATTTGTTTACTAGAAAATTTCATTACAAGTGTATTGTCTTGCTGAAGCACTGATATAATTGTTGCTTATAAAATGCTATATTATCTACTTGTTGTGTTGGTTAAGGGAAGATGCACTTATTTTTACCCTTTGCTTCATCCCTCAAGATATAACTTAATAACAAAAATCTGATTTGAGTGACCTAGAGAGGGGTGGTTTACCTTATCCTTTTCCCTTCATCAAACCACTAGGTCTCAGGACGTCTCCCTTGGAGTGGATTTATCCTTCTCCTAAACAGAAAGGGGTATCCTATTGAGGTGATAGTGATAGGATTACCCCTTGTTACGCCAATCATGTCCCACTTTCCTTGGGATTTGGGAAAGTACAGATTGTGCGATAACATTTTTGGCGTCGTTGTCGAGGAACATAGAGTCAATTTTCCTTGAACGACACATTTTCGGTAGGCTTTTTCCTCAAATCCTTCTTACCTTACAAGATTACTTGGCGAATCCACTGACGGTGATTCCCTCTTTTCCCTTTGATAATCCCTAGAAGGATTATCTGGCGACTCCACTAATGGTAAAGCCAACCGTGACTTCTCAATGGGACCCAGGTAATTTTAAACGCTTGAATATGAGTGAAATTTCGGGTTACCCTCGACAAATTCCTACGAGGTATGAAAAATGGCTCCCTAAGTTCACTAGTAGTGATGAGGATAACATTGAAGACCATATGAGTGATTTTTGGGTCTTCTTTCAACTCCATCCTATCCGTGATGATGTTGAATATTTGGCGATGAAACTCTTCTCTGCCATTCTTCATGGAAATGCTAGAAAATGGTATGATAATCTCCCTAATGCTAACATCACGTTCATGGACCAATTAGAAGAAGTCTTCCTCAAGATATGGAATATCAAAGAGAATCCTAGCATATTACTAGACAAACTTAATTACATAAAGAAGAATGAAAATGATACCATTAGGGAGTTCCATACCAGGTTCTAGAAGTTGTCACAACAACTCCCTAGAACCTATCGTCCTGGACCCCAATTCCTCCTTTTCCTCTATATCAGGGCATTCTCGGGACAATCAGGATTCCTGCTTGATAAAAGGGGCCCAAGTTTAATCCAATAATCTTATGATATGGCCACATAAGTCGAAGCCAACATCTCCTCATCCAAGGAAGAACATTCCTTTGTTCTAGAAGTCAAGATTGATGACCCCAAAGATACCCCAGATATTTTAGTCTGGAGAGAATAACATCCCTTGAGACCTTTGTTAAATAATTCCCAAAAAGGTGGGAGCAAATCATCAATCAACAAGAGGATGAGGAGAGGTATCTTGATGAATTTTACCAATCCTATGAGGAAGAGCAAGAATTTATTCATGATTCTACCGAAGATAATGAGGACTTGGTTGAAGAGCGAGAGCATGGAAATATCAAACATGATGATGAAGTGTTGATGTGTGCTCCTTCTGATAAATCCATCCAAGATCTTATTCCTCCCGCACAAGAAGAAGAGAATGAGGTTAATCATTTTCCTTTTCAAGGTTTTGATGATACCTTTTTCTACGACTCAGAAGGTGAAGAAGTAAAGGAACCCTTGAACACGTTAGATCCTTCATATTCTGATGAAGGCCAAGAAATTATTGAAGAGGAAAGTCGCGAGGATGATGTACTGATAGTTAATGAAGTCATCCAAGCCTTTGACACTCCTACACAGGAATAAGTGAATACAATAAGTTGTTTCCCTTTCCAAGATTTTGATGATACTCTATTTTATGATTTGGAAAGTGAAGAAGTGTTAGAGGAGCCCTTGGATGTATTAAACCATTCATGTTATGAAAAAGGTAATGACATGATTGATAATATTGATGAGTCCATACATGTTGGGAGACGTAAATGGGATGTGGTTGGTTTTGATGAGGATCCCATTTATGATATGGAAGGACATATTCAAATGTTGCCTTTACAGTTATCATATGAGGTTACTACTAACTCTGACATTGGCAACAAGGAGATGATGTAATTAAATATGTATTCCAAACACCCAAGGATGAATTGATGCAATGTTTTCATGATGATTTTTGTTCATACTGTTATAGCGCAAGTTGTAGGTTGGGAAAAGCCCGACCCAACCAGAAAAATCATGTGCTACAACTATGGGACACTACACCCAATGCCACCTCGATCTAGGTCCCACACTTGGGGGGTGACTAAGGTCACTTCTGGGAGACAATCCTGGAGACCCTAGGGGGAATGAGAAGGATGAATGGAGGTGTAAGGAGAATTCCCCCATAATTTCAAGTGATGTGTTGACGATTAAAATCGTAACAATGAATTCCGCCCGCAAAGTATTGCTAAAGCCCTATTATTTAACTATGCTAATAATATAATACTAGTAGGTGGGACCCCCTTGTAGATTGGAGGCGCAAGGATAGACATATCACACATTTTTCTGCTACTATTTTGATGTTACTTACACAATCCTACATGGTTGACAATGCAGTCTTGGTTTCATTTTGACATAGTAACAGGTGGATGATGCATTTTATGGAATGCTTATGTGATTCAAAGCATTTTTTGTTATGATGGGCATATATTTACAGTTGCTATGATTTAACCATGTCACTAATCATTGTGATCGATTACATAGACACATATATACAAGAGATATATTAGTGATAACATAGTCAAAACAAATAAAGAAAAACCTATGAAAAAAATTCTAAAAGGAAAGGATCTATGTTTGAGCTATGATAAAAGGTTATATGCAAATTTGAATGGAAAAGTTAAAGGATGTTAGTGTTAGTCCTAACTATTATACTATGGTTGGTTAGTGGCTATACGATTCTCATTAGATTTTATTTGGGCGCATTTGGGCGCATATAGCATTGCAATACATGTTATGGCATAGAACTTGGCAAGGGTTAACGTGTAAATGTTTGGGTGGCCACTACGCAAGGGATATCGTCGCAGATTTCAAATGTTTGGGCATTGAATACATAGTTTAATGGATCGGTGAATGTTTGGTTGTCTCGTACTTCGAATTGAATAGGCCAAGAGATGGAAGCGACGTGCATTTATTGCATGCCACTCCATACTCCCCCCCTATCGGTCGTCACCCTAGAATTGTTCCTTGTTTCATTTTCGGTATGTTGGTTGTGAAGCTCCGCATTTCAGGCTCTTAGAAAAGGCTCAGCCAACTTGCCCTTTTAAGCGTTTTGTTACTGGTATGGTTCTTTTTCTCTCCATCCATGAAATATTCTCTATGTATGAACAAATAATGGGTCATTAATTCTTGGTTTTGTGTGTTCCTGAGAATTTCGACTGTGTAAACATGTGATATTTATCTCTATGATGACTATAAAATGTTTCGAATTGCAAGCAAAAGAATTGGGTTTTGTTTAAGTTGTGCATTGACCGGTTACTCGATCGGTTTAATATCGTGAAGGTCTCTATGGATAATAAGTGAATGTGGTACATATCGCTTTGTATTAATGGTGGAGGTTTTCGTTCTGTGTATTATCGTCGGTTGTTCCCTCACAGTCATAATTCTAACCCTTATCTAGTCGCATTCGGATTGCCATTCGATTGTTGTGTAATTTATTCAAACCCAGATTCATGGTCGTGGGATCATTCTTATTTTCCTTTCACCGAAGTATCCCAAGTTTTAGGGTCCTATAATTTTATAGGATAATCATTATGCTGATTGATATCCATTTTTCAATGATTTTGGGATTGAAAATAATATTCAATGTTGTAAATTATTTCCAAAAAGGCTCCTCGCTTACCTGGTTTCCTCGGAAGACTTCGCCCCTCCATCCATTTTTCCCAATCCTTCATTCACCTCTGAGCCACTCACTCCCCTGACCATTTATCTCATTGGCCACATCTCGCCCACCACTCATCCCTGCATAAACAAAGTTAGATAAACTTAGGATAATAAAATATTAATTAGTTTATAAGTATTTAAATTAATAATGTAAGAATTAATTAGTAGGTTAGTAATTATATTAGTTTAATAGGGTAATTAATAATAAATAATTAATTAGCTTAAAGTAATAATGTTAACATTTTTGGCGACCATACTGGGGACGTTCCTCATAAATCTGCATCAAAGTTTAGATTTGACTTCTGATGGTGAACATAATCCAAACACAGGAAGGCTATACCATTCACCTGGAAACTCCACACATCGGATAAGAAGTTTGAAGATGACTCCACTGGGCTAATGAAGAACTCAGATGCTGCTACAATTGTTCCAAGGTATGCATGTTTGGAATTTTCGCAGATTTATGGTTTTCCAAATCCTTTACCCAAGGATGGATATTGTTTGAGAAATGGTCCAAAATTTAATTGTGAGGATTTGAGTTTGACTTTGAAGCATATATCAAATTTTCGTGATTTCACTAAGCTTCTTAGAGTCAAACATGAAGATGATTTCCTCATATTGTTTTATGATTCATTCCAAGGGAAATGTAGAAGTTGGGCTAATGGTTTACCCACCAAATCCATACGATATTTTTCAGTTTTTTGGATTATTTTCTTGGAAACATCGATGGAAAAGACAGAATTTGCAGTAGCCCCTGTTTCTATTAAAGGTTGTAAAGAGTGGAATGATATGTACACTAACGAGGAAATTGATGAAAATTTTTCTACATGTTTGTCTTCTTATTTAAAATCATGTAAAAGCAGTTCAAATGATAAGATCCATTTTTTGGATGAATTTGCCAAGGCCGTTGAAAAATAACTTGGGGTTTTAAAAGATCATGAAATACCCCTAACTTATGGTTTTCCAAATCAGCGCACAAAGCCATAGTTCATCAATAAATAGTGCTCGTTATTGTAATCATCTCACAGAGCCACAGTTCATCAATCCAATAATACAATTGCAACAGTTACAGGATTCATGTGTCAATCTTGGTGGTGAAGTGATTCTATCATTGTAATTTGTTTCCATTGTGTTTCTTAAGTTATTCATATTCTAAATTATGATAAGAAGTTTAAAGAACAAAATTTGTTGAGATATACACTTTGATTCTGGCTTAGACATAATTATCAATGTTTTCTGCTTAAGGGTTAATTCCAGGATTCTTTATTGCCTTATTATAACCTGGTCCTCTCATCTTTTTTCTCCAAAACCAAAATCAACATCAAAGAATCCAACAAGAATGCCTACCTTGCCCTGTAGGGATGTCTGTAGAACCTGTCATTAACTGAACTTCATCTTGTGACTCCATTTCCCAATGGCTTTTCTTCCTGTTTCGACCAACTCCAATAAAAAAACTCAACCCTGAACTAGATAGCTAGCCTAATATCTTCTTTAAAACAAAGCTAAAACTTATAGAGAGATCCCTCTCTGGGTCTAAGAGGGATAGATCCTAGACTCCAAAGCGGTTTTTGGTTACCTCTGTCAATTTCTTCCTCAACCTGAGAAATTATGGAGTGCTAACACCAAGATCCAGTCTTCAGGTGGCCATAACATTAATATGTATTGTATGGTTGTGAGGTGATACTATTTATATATCGGTGTTATGATGTATGTGTCCTCACTGGTATTATTGTTAGGTTGTTTGGCTCTTAAGAAAATGGACAGAGTGGTTATATCTTTGTGTGTTCTTTGAATAATTGTCATTGTTTAGTTAACTTCGCCTCTCCTCTACAAGTGATAAACGCACTATGTGCACTGGCTTTTTTTACCCTACCCATCTTTGCTTTCCTTGGTGGCTAACTATTGGTTTCGTTGCTCAGACTGGGAGTAATAAGAAGACTATGTGGCTTACTGTTGTGTCTGTATCGAAAGGTATTTTACCTATGGTTGATAAGTCTTTTACGACCTCCATTTCTTTGTGTTATTGTTAAAATATGAGCGCGCTCTTTATTGTTTCCTTGCATTTGTTTTCGACAAAGCCCGATTTTAAACTCCAACTGTACTTGCTCCCTTCGGGCATTTTCTTGGTTGTCAAATATGAGTTTATCAGTGGAATGGTTATGGAGTTTTTTCGTCGAGTCCTTGTCTCATATTTTTATGATAAAATTGGTTGAACAGTTACAATGGGAACAGACAATTATACACAGTCGAGAACTGTCTCCTTTCATTATGGTGTTTTTACTAGCATGGTCTTGATTGAAATTAGAAACACCCGTGTGCTTTGCTAGGCCTGATTAGGGTTATGGTTAATTGTGAAAATGGTGCCTTTGTGTAATTGGCTATGTTCGCCTTGTATGTATTATTGGATCATCGTACATATTACCAATGGTTATATCAACAGTGATAATGCTCGGGTTTTATGTTGATTGTGGTTTCGTTGCAACACCTTGTTGATTGATATGATGGAGACCGTGTGTAATCGAGCATATTTTGGAAGTCTATTCGTATTTGAAAAAAGGACCTGTGTATATTTTAATTAAGCCCGATTGTAAATTGGTAGACAATGGATATTGATTATTACAGTGATGCATTATGGGATAGAGGTTAGACATATTGTTGTGTGTGTTTTTTTAAAAGGAAGGCAAAGAAATAAAAGATCAATGTTTTCTTAACAGGACTATTGAAATGGAAAGTTTCTTTCGATTATGAGTATGATTGCACAGACTTTTATGAATTGAGAAATCCTGAGAAATTTAAATGTTACAACAAGCAATTTGATACACAGTAAATGTTGGTGTGGTGTTGGTGGTTTTTTTGGATCGATTTTAGTACAGAATTATGATTATTGATTACTTAATTTGTTTTATGAACAATATCCATTAACTTCCCTGCCATTCTCTCACTTTTTCGCACATTATGAATCCCCTCACATTCCCATAATCACTTTGCATGCCCTGTTCTTAAAATTGAATTATAATTAAAGAGAAACTATGTATTATAGCAATTAAAGGATGACACATAGATGGGTTACAGTTGATATGTTTTGTTATTACAACATAGTTGATTGTTTAATGATTTGTTGAGCAGTAATCATGATCTACTCCTTTTAATTTTATCACTTTTCGCTCAATACGACCCCCTCAGATATCCCAGAACGCTTATTCACCCCATGTTCATTGACAAGTATTAAATGATTTTTATGGATTGGATTGCATGGGTCTGATGTGTTGTTGAGCCAAAATGTATTTCATATTTAAATAGATGTCATGTATGGTTTGTTTAAGAAACTAGTTTCTAAATAAACGTTGCATACATGAATGAACTTCTTCAGCAGAGCAAGCCATGGACGAAATAATAGGGGAAGAGGAAATTGGAACAGAGGCCCTAAAAGGCCAATATTTTTGATACATTTTGATGCAGATCCACAAGAGTTAAACCAGCTCTTCCAAGATGGATTTTTCAACTAGATTGGACAATGGGTAGTCCAACCTAGGCCAGAAAGGCCTCCCTTCCAACCCCAACATGTCCCTGGTATCCCAGTTCCTCCTCATGTCTCATTACAACTTGAAGTCCCTGAAAATGATGGATGGAAAGAGATTGTCCACCCAACAGTCTCCCAACATCGTGGCTGGCCCAATTTGTCTCTACCTACTCCTCCTCCACCGATTAACCCAACTGTCCAAATTTCCCATGGACACTCATCTGTACAGTCTTCCCATGCAAGCAAGAGACTCAAAACCGAAGCCCACCATGCACATGATAAAGAAAAGTTGTTGTTGCCCCCTCCTCTCCCTCAAGTGATTCTGCCAAATCCGTTTCATCTCGCATGCACTTGAAAGATGACTTCTCTCATGTTATCAGTGAGATCAAGCCTGAAGGCTCCACGCAGTGTAAGGATAATTCAGAGAAATCAAAGGGAGACAACAAAAACAAAGGGAAAATTGCCTCCCAAAGTGGCAAATATGGTTTTTGAGTATATTTATTTATTGATTGTTGAGAACAGTTGACTGCTGAAGTTTTTGGACAACACACTATTTTTGGATATTTTGAATATTATATTTTTTGGATATGGTTTAAAATATCATTGATATTAATTTTCAAATTATGAGAATGATGATGGGAGCCACAAGGATGGATGTGTTTGATTTATTGACTAGTTGTGTTTATTTTTGTTAAGAAACAAAAGGGAGTCACAAGGGGTCCCACCTACTAGTTATTATTTATTAAAGTCTCTTATTATTATTATATTAATTCTTCCCCCTAAACTAAAAGTTAGTTGAGTTTTAGTTAACTTAACTAAAAGAGGTAGTTTGACTACTTCAACTAATTTTGATTGCTTAAAGGAAAAAATAGAAGGAAGAACAAGGGGGGAATAGAAGGAAAAAGCATACTAAGGTCTGCTCTTGAGTTTTATTGAGATAGTTCAGTTTTCATTCATTCTTTAATTCATTGAAATCCTAATTCTCTTTTATGACAATAGGGTCCTATTATAGACAACAAGATTCAAGGCTAAATTACATCATTCAGACACTTGTTTTTCAGAGGTGTTGATTTATCTTTGATAGTCTGTGTAGACTTGTTTGTTTATGAATTAAATTTCATGATTGATAAAGGATATTGTGCAGAGTCAATTGGGCAGTAATCTGTGGCAAGATAATCCAACTTTTAAAGTTCAGTTTTTACTTTCTGTCATAAGTCCTTTTGTATGGTTTTCATCGAGGACATCTAAGTTTTACTTTGGTCCAAACTTGCTCAAGGATTTTTGTAAAGAGAACGATTATTTTGATTTTTTGGAATGAAATAAGCGATTGCTATTATGTATCATATGTGTTAAATTGTGACTTGGTATTTTTTCTTTTGTCTCCACATTTACTTTTTCATCTGTTATATTCATAAAATTATATAAAATGTTGAATTTTTCAACAATCTTTTATTTATAAAAAATTAGCCTCAGCCCTTGTAACTAATACTTGTGGATTAGGAAACAAATTTTGAGGCTATAAACATAGGGTGATATTCCTGTCTATCTTTCCTTAGCCAAGCAATATCTGAAAATGCTTGAGTAATATTATTTCATATCTTTTCCTCAACATGATGGAAGAATAGATTGGTTGAAAATGGTAAGTAAAGAGAGGTAAATGGATATCGAGTAAAGAGATAGTTGTCGGTGCATCTGTACCTGCCCGAGACATAAGAAAAGACACTTTTCCAACCAATTATAATAATGGATCAACAAGTTAAGATTGGTGTCCCTAAAATACAGCAGCATACAAGTTAGTAAATCAACAATATATTACATCCAAATCAGCAAGTAAAAGGTCTATATTAGTTAGCAATGTCATGAATAAAACTAATAACCAATGTGGGCCAAAAGTAACACTTCTAGATTGAATAAAGATGGTTGTCATAAAATTAAATTTTTGCAGCAGTATATCAACCTTATGGCTGTATCATTCAATGAAGTACAACAAAAAATATGACCATCAAAATGTGCCAAAATCTATCCCAATAGATGCACCTAGGTTAGTAGGTTTAAGTAGCAAAGTTAGAGGGTTAGTCTAGGGTTAGTTTGTGAGATATTAGTGGTTAGGGTTAGAGTTTAAAGAATCCCTAATGGTTGTAGGTTAATTTTACTACAACAATAAGAATTTGTGGGAGAAAGAGGATGCCCTAGGGGAGGAAGAATCCCCAAGGCATCAAGATCATTACCCAAAAGAGAACTACAAAACTTGAAATCTGTATGTTTACCAATGCATCAATTTATTTCTCCCATGAAATAAGTAAATGACTAGTTCCTTTAAGAAAGGGTTAATGGAATCAAGAAAATATGAAGAATCTAGATAGGCTACTTCCTTGGGGGTGTAAACCCTTTTACTCCCCAAGGCAAGATTCTCTTAGCTAGGGTTTTAACTAGGAGGTTGTATGCAATTATACTTCTCTTAGTAAACACTTATGAATCAATATTCTCTTAGAAATAAAATGGTGGAAACACAAGTAGGGGTGTATCCCTTATACTCCCTACTTGGCTCAAGAAAATAGAACCTTTAACTTGTACAAATGATAATACAATGAAATAAATGGCACCTTCAAGCATTAAAAGACAATAAAAGCTAGACTAACCACCCAAAAAACAATGAAGAAAGCCTTACAAGGCTAGCACACAATCTCCATCAACCATAACCAAGACATAGTCATAAACAAAAGCACGAGAGAGAGAACTATCCAAAGAGAGAGAAAATTTCAGTCCAAGAGCCTCTCACAATGGAGAGTTATGATATGAAAATGAGATCTTATAATCTCTATTTATACAAACTGTAGCTAGCATAGTTTGTCCACATAATATTAGGGAAAACAAAATATTAGGGGTCAACAGCCCTAATCTTGCCCCTTTACAAAGATAATATTTAAAAATTCTCTTTAATTTCACTATTGCACAAAGAAAACCCTAAAACAAAGGTGACATCATCCCTTGAAGGAGGACGTTTTGGAAAATTGAGTAAGTCGTTGGAGCTGGGATGAAAAGAAGGGCCTCCAAAGGCCATGTGGCAATCAGTCGGAGCCTCTCCACCTCAAAATGTCATGTTTCATGCTTTGATTCATCATCAACCACCATATGCCCCTCAAATGTGACGCCAAGCCCTTAGGGAGTGATGTTTTTCCCCTTCTGGTAAAGTCATTTGGCATGCAAAAGGTGGGCTATGTCTATCCAAATTTCTCCTAGGCCTTCGAAAGCATCTATCTTTAGTCTATCATGTGGGCCTATGTCATCCATCTTGTGGGATTCTTTCCCTCATGGAAGCCTAAGCTAGGCTTGTTCTTCCAAAACTGGCCACCAACCTATACCTGCAAGACAAATGGATACGACCTCCAAGGATCTCAAGTCAAAGCATCATGATGAGTGAATCAAGTCAATAAAAGATCCATTAAAGCATGTTTACCAGGACTACATCATACAAACACATGCTTAAGAAACTAGACGTTTTGCCAAGTTTGGTTGTGGGTGGGTTGGCATGGTACTTCTTTTCAATGGATCAAACCCCCTAAGTCTAGGAACAACCCTATCTGATTGATGTGAATGAAATGAATGGGGGAAGTACTAAATGGGCATGGGGTTCATGATATGCAAGGTTCCATAGTATCTCATTTATGGGTTCCTTTGTGGAGGGTGTGCCACACCTTCGTCCATAATTCATTTTTCCGAGCCCATCAATTGCCTTTTATCTTTCTTTCTTTGTATTTTATTTCAATATAGCATAGGGAGAGTTGGAGGCCACTTCCCTGGTGTGGTGACCAGATATCGACAGTTTCACCCACAAGTACTTTCATGGAAATGAGAAGGTTGGCTCGTGATGAGACCCCCTTTCACTTAGCCATGAAACTAAGAGCCATTACCCCGATGTGATGGCCAAAACTGGTAATGTCATATCGTTAGATACCCATGGATGTGATAGGTTGGCTCGTGATGAGACCCCCTTTTCCTTAGACATGCAATTGAGAGCCATTACCCTGGTGTGATGGCCATAAATGGTAATGGCATACCGTTAGATATGCATGAATGTGATAGGTTGGCTCGTGATGAGACCCCCTATCCTCAACTGATCCTTTAAGCATTTTTATTTATTCTTTTCATGGGGTCCTTATTTTCTTGCGGAGAAGATTTTCACTTTCTCAGTATCCCCTGGGAGAAGAATCTGGAAGGTTCTTTCATTAGGATTTTATCTTTTTCCAGTTAGCTCCCCTCTGGGCCTTCAACCCCTTCTTCCCATGAAATGAGGAATGGTCCCTTCTAGGGTTAGTCTACCCCAAAATCACAAGAGATGATGTCATGAGGGGAAATAATGATGGAAAGTGGTAATTATGGTCGGGAGTGACATGATGACTCATCAAAGGAAGCTCCCATAAACACCCCATCCTAAGGGTGACCATCTACTTGAGTTCCCCAAGCCAACCACCAACATTTAAACAAGGTAAAAGGCATAGTTTCCAAAGAAGATATCTCATAATAAAAAATAACCTCTGATATACAAGCTAGAATGCCTCAAATATTAGAATGATACCCACCATCATACCTGACTTGTACCGCATGGAGCAAGACTCAAGTGACTTGTGGTGGCAAGTTGGTGTGTATGATGACTAAGTGTTGGGTCATTGTAGTGGTGATGCGGGTCTCTAGTTGTGCAAAAGGATACTTCCTGTCATGTGGACTCTCGACACTCCATATCTGAAACCTGAGGGCCTCAAGACATAATCTCCTTGGTTATCCACAAAATGGGGATAACACATACCTTGAGGATTTTGATGACAATTTCTTTGAGAACTTGGATTTATTCTCTGAAGAAGATTTTCAACCACCGTTGTGCTCAAATTTTGATAAGGGTGAGGACGTTGTTTTCCTGAAGAGAGATACTTGTGACAAGGTTTTCCAACTACGTTCAATTGTTTTACCTTTCTATGTCACTAAGGATGCAGTTGAGAAACATGTCCCTTGTATTAAGTTTTCTCCAGGGAAAAACCTTCTTTTATAATTCAAGGGTAGGTTGAATTCCTTAAGAAGAAGTTTATTATCTCGATCTTTCAACCTTCACCTAAGAATTTTTCAGTCATCCTTTAGGTACTTGTTAGTCCCTTCTTAGACCTCGGGGAATGATTATGTCCAAGGTAGTCAACCTTTAGACTCTTTGAGTCAGATTCTTGAGGCTTTGACCTTTCACGATCCTTTTCTAAGATGGATTGAGCACTTTCCTAGAAGTGTGACTTGGCATAATTTTGTCGCTCCCTCCTGCCTCCATTAACTAGAGTTTACAATTTCCTATGATATGATGCATGCTCTAACTCATGTTATTTTTGTGCTTAACTTGTCATTGTCTCGGTTTATGATGAAGCACAGAGTTAGGCATTGTGAGGTATTGCTTGGATGGTTTTACTGGTTATATGACTACACCTAGAATTCAACGTACAAGTGAGTAGGTAGGTAGGTATTTGCATCCATTGTACATACCATTGCATATCATTCTAGTAGAGTATAGTTGCATTTACATATTTTCTTTGCTTCATTTGTATTTATGTATGCTCATGATCATCTGTTAGAAAGAGTTGATTTCATTTCTATTTTTCATATCA
>SNQJ01S0025884.1:0-15074 GCA_010110895.2 Picea sitchensis
TGTTTAAAATTGCATTAGATATATGTATATGTATGTCTGAGCATGATAGATAGTTTCAAGTAGCATGACCTAGCTTGAGTGGTTGGGTATGTTACAATATGGTTTTCATAACAATTGGTTTTTGAGTAAAGTGGCGTCGTTTTCCCAGGCATGGGTGGCCCGGGGATGCTACAAATTGGTATCAGAGCAATTTTTAAGTGGAATCATCTGACAACTAAGGCCGGGGACGTCACAAATTGGTATCAGAGCCTAGTTTTCGACACTAAGCCTGAATTGGGTCGTATAAGTGGTTATGGAAGCAAAAGCTCCGAGGAATTGATGTACAAAGTGCCACAGGGAGCTGAGAGAGCTCTAGGGCGGTAATGGTAAGCTCAGGAAGTATAGCAGTTCAAAAAAGACAATAGAGAAAAGAGACTACAATAGTTGTGGGTTTGGAACCACGAAAATTAATCTTCGACCGTGGGATTTGTTCGGGAAGGAACAAATCCCTCAGAATCGTTGGATCAGGAGAAGGTGCACATGGGTTAAGCACCGAAGTCCTTCGGACTTCGCCCCTCCGATTTTTTTACAACTATAAGCAGAGGAAACTGCCGAAGCCCGAAGCTCCGAAGTCACGAAGCCCCGAAGTTTCGAAGTCCAGAACCAATCCAGACCATCCATTTCTAGGGACACGTGTCTGAAGATTAAGTGATGATTGAAGTTCGACAGATCGAGGGTTGTGTGGTGTTCAATAATGAGATCCTATGAAACTCGAAGCCCTAACGTCCTGAACTCCGGAATGAATCTGGACCGTTCATGTATGAGGACACGTGTTAGTAGATTATCCTATTCGGGTGATTTGTGGTGCAGTGTGGAGGAGTCTCTCGAAGTCCCGGGGCCTCGAAGCTCTGAAGTCACAAAGCCCCGAAGTGACATGGCTTGATGATGTCACCTGGGGTGACATGGGTACACAGGATGTGTGCCACATGTCAGTTTGTTCTGTGCTTTTAAAAGACTATTTTTTCTAGTGGGAAATTGACACATGTCACCCCTCTGATTGAGCCACGTGTCTACATCGTGTGTTCTGCCACGTGGCCTTCCTAGTGGTGGCACAAGGTAGTGAAACTTGGCGAATAAGTTATCTGGATCTGGCCCGCATTAACTTCGATCAGGATCTATCAAGATCGCTGGTCGGAAGGCATTGCAAAGATCGAAGTTGAGCGGGATATAATTCTGCAGGGTGGTCCCACAATCCAAACCACAGTTTCCCAGAAGGGGTACGTGTCATCGTGGGGATGATTACAAAATGATTGATGGGTTACTCCAAAACCACCGACCCATGTCCCCGCAATTTGACAAGTATAAAGTTTGATGTGACATGATGACGTCACCGAGGGTGACGTGGACCTGTTTGACAGTTTAGCAATTCGATGGTTCGACAGTTTTGGGAAAGTGCCGAAGATAAGATTCCCGAAGTCCTAAAGCATCGAGTATGACATGGAAAGATGATGTAACCCAACGTGACGTGGACCTAGCTAGGTCTGCCACGTGTCATTCGTTTCCATACTTTTGGCAGGCCCTTAGGACTGATTGGAACCTGAAATGTGTCACTCGACGGTGGGGCCACGTGTCACCACTTTGATTGGTGACAACTGTACTTCATGGGCCTTGTAATGTTAAGCAGTTCGGGAGTTCGACGTTCGGGGAAAAATTGTTGGAAGAACTCCCAGACCTCCGAAGTCCCGTAGTCCCGACATCTCGAAGTCTCGAAGTGACGTGTCGATGACATCACCTGGGGGTGACGTGGACACACATGATGTGTGTCATGTGTTAGTGTGCTATCATCTTTTGAAGGGACGATTTTCCATTTAGATCTTGACATGTGTCACCCCTCGGATTGGGACACGTGTCCGCTTCTAATGTTATGCCATGTGGCGCTAGATCCTATAGCCCGGAGACTTGGCACTCCAGAGGAACTTAGTTAAGAATTGTTAAGTATGAAGTGTCCCAAACCTCCGAAGAGTGGAGTAAATCCTCGTCGTCCATTGGGAGGGGACACGCGGTGGTAGATCTTGTGGTTCGAAGAATTCAAGGCATAAGAATTGTTATGGTCGAGGACTAGGCCAAAGTCCATCATGACCATTGATCATAGATGACACGTGGAAGCATGAGAGGGAATCTCCGGTGGGTCGGTACTTCAGGAGATTGGAAGTAATTTTTTTTTGGAAACCGTTGAAGCTTGGAGTCGCAGAGATCCTATCCACCGTTGATCTGAGTAGAGAATGTGGACCATAGATCCACTGTCCTTCGTGGTTTCGCCAATTCGAAAGATTTATTGTGATGCACTTTGGAAATCGTCGAAGCTAGGAATCCCATATCCCAATCCATCATAGATTTAAATGAGGAATAAGGACCGTTGATCCATACGTCCTCCGAGTATTCGAAGAATCGACGTTCGAGGAAAGTGTATGGCAATGGGGGTAGATCCTCCGAAGCCTTGAAGTTTCGGAGCCCCAGAATCCTGAAGCACAGGATAAGTGCTTAACGATTAGCGCTTGGTCATAACCCCTGGTCATATGAGTTCGGGGGGCGAAGGAAAGGAGCTAGCGCCCAAATTTTTTGTTTAAGAACATAAAAGGGACAAATGGTTCAAGTAGCTATAACTCCCTGCCAAAAATTCAGAATTGAGCATGGAAGTAGCCATTGGAAAGGTCTCGAACAATAGAAGATAATTGTTCACCCAAAAATTGGATCTAAATGGTCAATTTCTCACGAAAACAACATAAAATAAGTCTGATGTATTTATGAATCAGAATGATTATTGCTTTAATGAAGTTATTAAAGACAATAACTTAACAAAGTTCTATTGGCTACACATTTTTTTTTGTTGCAAAATTAACAGTTGTCAGATCAGAGTCAGCACGGGTGTAGAGGTGATGGATGATACTCAGGTAGTTTTCAGTTAAGAAGATGAAAACAAAGGGTTGAATCTCCAGTTGGATATGGAAGGAACCAACTCCAATGGACATGGAGGAGAAAAGGAGGAAGACGTAAATCTGGCTGAGACCATGAGAAAATTGCAGACAGATGTCCCGAGCCACGAGGCTTTAATGAGAGACTTATGAAGGCCAAGGAACAACAAGAAGACTTCAACATCAAGTTAATGAAAATCATGGACAAAATTGAAAAGAAGTTGGATAAGGAGAGTGGCTCTAGAAAATCAGGAGGCCACAAGACCCCCGAGGAAAAGGAAAGAGAAAGGAATAGTAGCAGACATCACCATCACTCCCAAAAGAATTCCCATAGGAGATCACACAACAACTCGAGTCCATCCCCTATCAGGAAGCATAAGAGCTCTAGGGTGGATAAGTTGAAAGGAGAAATGACTAAGATCAAATCTCCTACTTTTGATGGAGAGCATAAGAAGGATGAAGATGCCGAGACATGGGTGCTAGGCATGAGGAAGTATTTCCAATTGCATAACTATTCTTCTCACGTAGAGGGAATAATTTCCATCTATCAGCTGAAAGGAAAGGCATCCATGTGGTGGGATCAACTTGTGCAAGTACAACGCCTCAGAGAGAAAAATGTGACTTGGAAGGAATGCAAGAGGCATTTTGAGAAGAAATAATTGACCAAGAGATGTTATGATAAAAGATGAAAGAGTTCTTTGAACTTAAACTTGGAAACATGACTATTGATGAATATGAAAGGACATTCTTAGAGATGTTGAAGTATGTCTCCTTAATCAAGGATGAGACAATGAATATTCAGAGGTACCTGAGTGGGCTGCCATCTTTCATCAGTGATAAAAATCCAATATGATGATCCCAAGACTCTAGAAGAAACTATAAGGAGAGAAAAATTCTTATACGATCAACAAAAAGGAAAGCCTACTTTCTAGAAGGCTTGGGAGGACAAGAAGAAGTTCAAGAAGGAACAAAGGCAAAAGGGAAATAAGCTTCCATTTTTCAGAAACAGTCCTCAAGAACATCTATCTTTTAGAGATCATAGAATGGCTGAGGTAGGTGGGCAAAGGCCAAGGTAGACACCCATTCAATGCTGGGGCCGTAAAGAAGACCACAAGTATAGAGATTGTCCTCACAAAAGTGACAAAGTGAGAGTTGTCCACAATGTACAACAAGCAGAAACAATGGAGGACATGGGTAGAAGTGTACCAAGGATATTTGCAGCCCTAGACAACAAGCAAGTTGAGTTTCAATCACACATGATTGAAGTTGAAGGTATGATCAAAAACCATGCCTTTACTATTTTGATAGAGTCAGGAGCTAGTTATAGTTACACAGATCCTAAAGTTGTGGAAATATTTCTTTTTCCAGGAAGTAAGCATGAGAAATATTGGCTGGTACAACTAGCTACAGGAGCCAAGAGAAAAGTGGTTGAGCTAGTTAAATCATGTCCAGTGGACATGAATGGGCTAAGTACCAAGGCAGATTTGAACATCTTGCCATTAGGTTCATATGACTGTCTAATTGGTATGGATTGGTTGGACCAACACCATGCTGTCCTAGACTGTCATAACAAGGCATTTACTTTCCTGGATGAGGAAGGGAACCCAAGAACAATCCAAGGAATTCCTAGGGCAGTTACTGTTCGAGTGATCTCACTAATGCAGATGAAGAAGTGTTACAGGAAGGGCTACCGAATATTTGCAACCCATATGGAAGAAGCACCTAAGGATAAAGTGCCAAATCTGGAGGATCATTTAGTCCTAAAATATTTTGAAGACGTGTTCAAGGAGATACCAGGATTACCCCCAAAGAGAGATATTGATTTCTCTATAAATTTGATGCGCGGGGTAGCTCCAGTACCAAAGACTCCCTACAAGATGAGTACACCAGAGCTGAAGGAGTTGCAAATGAAACTTGAAGAGTTGTTAAAGAAGGGGTATATACGCCCAAGTGTGTCATCTTGGGGTGACCCAGTCTGGTTCGTGAAAAAGAAATATGGGACATTGATATTGTGCGTTGACTTTCGACAATTGAACAAAGTAACCATAAAGAACAAGTATCCTTTGCCAAGGATTGATGATCTCTTTGATCAACTAAAAGATGCAAGGATATTCTCAAAGATTGATCTCAGGTTAGGATATCATCAAGTAAGGATCAGAGATGAAGACATCAATAATACTGCCTTCAGGACAAGGTATGGTCATTACAAATTCATAGTGGTGTCATTTGGATTATCAAATGCACCAGTGATTTTCATGTGTTTGTTGAATGGTGTTTTCCGGGAATATTTAGACAAGCTTGTCATTGTCTTTTTGGATGACATCCTTTTGTATTCCGAGTCAAAAGAAGAACATGAGCATCATTTGAGGATGGTGTTACAAGTGTTAAGAGAGCACCATTTGTATGCCAAATTGAGCAATACCAAAATCAAATTCACTATTTGGGGCATATAATATCCGAAGAAGGAATAACAATAGACCCCCAAAAGATTGAAGCCATTAAAGGGTCTACATCACCTAAGAATGTGGCAAAAGTCAGATCCTTCATGGGTCTAGCTGGATACTATAGAAGGTTCATTGCAAGGTTTTTGAGAATTGGTCACCCAATCACTTCCTTGCAAAGGAAGGGAGTGAAGTTTCAATAGACAATAGAATGTGAAAAGAGCTTCCAGCAATTGAAGCAGTTGTTAACTAGTGCTCCAATTCTAAGGATTACGGATTCGAATGAAGATTTCATGGTTTACACAAATGCATGCAAATAAGGACTTGGTGGAGTCCTTAATCAGAACGAATTTTTGATATGTTTTGAATCCAGAAAACTGAAAGAGCATGAAAGGCTCTATGCCACTCATGATTTGGAGTTGGAAACCATAGTGCATGCCTTGAAGAAGTGGAGCCACTACCTCATGGGAAAGAGGTTTGAGCTGAGGATAGACCATAATGGTCTGAAATATTTGTTTGATCAACCAACTTTAAATGCCAGACATAACATATGGTTAGAATTCCTTTGTGAGTATGATTTTGATATTAGACACATCAAAGGAAAAGAGAACAAAGTGGTTGATGAACTCAACAGGAGAGTGCATGAACTACATGCTACAACCATTAGCATGTATCAAATAGATCTCAAGGGCAAAATTTATGAGGCCGCAAAAGCAGATTTGCAGTACATGGAGTTGGTGACAAAACTACAACAAGGTAAAATGCAACATAAGGTTGAAGATTCTGAAGTGGGAAATGATGGAGTTCTACGATTTTGAAAGAGATGCATAATGTGCCTTATGCCGGGCACCCAGGATATCAGAAAACCGTTTCAGTAGTCAAGAGCCAATATTATTGTCTAGGCACGAAAAGGGAGATTTTTGAATACATTGCTAAATGCTTGGAGTGTCAAAGGGTCAAGGCTGAGCATAGATACCCAACTGGGTTGCTACAACCATTACCCATTCTTGAGTGGAAGTGGGAAGTGGTGACAATGGATTTGATCACAAGATTACCCAAAACAAGCAAGCAACATGATGTTATCGTGGGGTGGTGGACAAGCTTACCAAAGATTCCCATTTCATTCCTATGAAGGTTACTCACAAGGAAACCAATGTTGCTAATATTTATATGAGGGAGGTAGCACAATTGCATGGCATACCCAAGACAATTGTGTCTGACAGAGACCCAAAGTTTACCTCAAAGTTTTGGAGAGGATTATTCAAGGGGTTCAGAACAAATCTGAACTTTAGCACAACCTATCATCCCGAGTCTCATGGGAAAACATAAAGGGTGAACCAAGTGATAGACGATATGCTAAGGATGTACATGATGGACAAACCATCTAAATGGGAATGTTATATCCACTTGGTAGAATTTTCCTACAACAATGGGTACCAAGCATCACTGAAGATGAGCCCATTTGAGGCACTTTATGGTAGAAAGTGCAACACACCAATAAGTTGGGACAACCCAGCTGATAGAGTAGTGATTGGGCTAGAGTTGCTCAGGAAATGGAGGAGCAAATGTTAAAGATAAAACATAATTTGAAAGCTGCACAATACATAAAGAAAAACTATGTTGACAAGGGCATAACTCACAGGGAATTTAAAGTGGGTGATCATGTATTCTTGAAGGTGAAAGCCAACATAAGTTCCCTGAAGTTGGGAAACTATTCCAAGTTGGTAGCCAAATATTGTGGAACATTTGAAATCCTAGAAAGGATTGGACCAGTAGCTTACATGCTTGCATTACCTGCATCTATGTCTATACATAATGTATTTCATGTGTCATTGCTTAAGAAATATGTATATGATGCTAGTCATGTTATTGATTGGAATGTGATTCAGGTGGAGCAAGAAAGTGCTTTTCAAGTGCATCCGGTACGCATTCTGGACCGAAAAATCAAACAGCTTCGAAATCGAGCCATAGGGATTGTAAAGGTCCAATGGACTTGGTACGGTCCTGAGGATGCAACCTTGGAGCATGAAGATGCTATGCGGGTAGAATACCCGCATCTTTTTGAAGATTTTGAAAATCTTACGGAAGTTATGTAAATGAATTACACCGAGGACAATGAAAAAATAATGGGAGGGGATTTTAATACCCCAAGGTCGATCCCTTGTTGAATTGTAATGATGCTTAAAGATGTTATAGGTTGGTGAGCCAAGTATTTCTAAGTTGGGAGGCTTATGTGTTTATTAGGCCGGAGAGCCTAAATGCTAAGGGCAGAGACCCTATTTTTGTATATGTAATTATGCAAATTATTAATAAAAATAGATCGTTGCGTGTAGAATGACCACAAAGAAACAGTTAGGGGGACTAAGCTCCACTAAATAGGGAAAGGGATAAGGCTGAGAGGCTAGGAAAGATGGTCTAAGTTTGAGGGCTTATCCCAAGGGAATATTATAATGTATTTCTTGAAAATACTAAAGTTGGGAAATAAATCCAGTTATCCTAAGTTCCTTTGGGGAGAGGAACAAACTACAAGTGGAGAGAAACGAGCTCCTGGAGAGCCAAGTGTCACCCAGGACACATGCAGATTTATGTGGGAATTTCCACCGTTGTGGGGTTTCGATCTCACCATTCTAGCTCTCTCACGATTCTGCAGTCTAACCATTCTGATCATTCTCACTCTGAGCATTCTGAACAATGACCATTGCTTTCCACTTTCTTTCCTCACGATTCTTACCATCCCTTGTCCAGTTCACGCATGCACTAGACAGGCACGCAACTGGAAGCATTTTTTCCATTATTGAACCTCTGCCATTGTGAACCCTGTAATTGTCGAGTCTTCCCTTGCCCTAACCGTTTTTGCATACTGTTGTTTGAAGAGGCGGGTTGTCAGGCCCATGGTTGAAGAAGCAGGTTGTTAGGCTTGTGAGAAACTCTCTCAAGGTGAGAGAGTTGCTGGGGAAGTGATTTCTCCTAGAGGGAGTCCAACAACAGCTATAGAGCTCTAAGAATTCTCGATCTGACCTGTTGCTGAAGCCGTGGAAGGGAAGTGGAGCAGCCGATGGATTGTGGAACAATGAAGGTGCATATTCCCGGGGTGGAATGGGCATGTGGGGAATGAGAGTCTGTGAGCAGTGGGCGTAAGTAGGCTCCTTGGAGAGAATCCTTCCTGTTGCATTGTGTAGCTTCCCGTAGCCTCAACCTAGCCTAGGATTCCTTTGCACTGGGTGGAGTTTAGTCCCAGCTCGGGGGTGACCCACTGTTGATAGCTTGGAGTAGCGTGTTCTAAGGCTGGGACGTTCATGTAAGGTCTGCACGCAGTCGGTGGTCTTCTCATAAAAAGATAAGTACCAATTCTATGTTAATTTTACATGCTATGTTTAAATGTTTTGTTGAGGTACATATCTGAATGTTATCAGAATTGCCTGTATATATTGCATGTATGTGTCATTGTCACTTCCACATGAATATGTGTAGGAACCAAATGTTTAAATTATGTTTAAAATTGCATTAGATATATGTATATGTATGTCTGAGCATGATAGATAGTTTCAAGTAGCATGACCTGGCTTGAGTGGCTGGGTATGTTACAATCTGGTTTTCATAACAGTTGGTTTTTGAGTAAAGTGGCGTCATTTTCCCCGGCATGGGTGGCCTGGGGATGCTACAAATTGGTATTAGAGAAGTTTTTAAGTGGAATCATTCGACAAGTAAGGTCATGGACATCACAGATTCAAATTACGCTCTGCTACACTTCAAACACACATTTTGCGCATCGCATTACTACTCATGCGTCCCAAAGTCTGTACCCTGCAATGACAAACCTCAACGCACTTTACCACGAACTTATATTATGCGCATGTCACCCGTTATACATGGCGCAGTGCCACGATTTAGTGCACCCTTATTTTTCTGTGCAATGCCAAATGTTAAACATGCATACATGTGCAACATCATTTTTCCACATCATTGATTTTGCATAGTACAATACCCAAATTTTAATGCGCACTACTATGCACCATTAATTTTTTCTGTGCATCATTATTATTTAGCGTGCACAACATTCTCGACACTTAACTGGTTTTTCATAGATTTTGATGCAGAAATTGGGGATTTTCTCAACGATCGCCCAATTTTCCACCATGGATTTTCTGCAACTATTCAATTATTTCAATTTCACTCTAGTACATCCAAATTCGATTTCTGCAACAACAAATTCTTGTGTGTGCCACTGGTTGACATTTCTGGTGCAAATTTTTCCAAATTCCTTCTCCAATTGTGAATCTTGTTCAACAATTCCACCCAATCTATCTTAGATTCTCTGTTACTTCACATTTAACTAGTTTCTCTTTGAATTGTCTTATACAAGGATTACAATTAAGGAATATCTCAATACTTAACCAAGTTTCCCCAAATTCTTCATGAATTTAGGAACGAAAATTGGGGCTTCTACCCAATTCCGTTCAATAGATTTCCGTTTCTGTCATGGACGCATTGTAACTGAAAATTCGCCCACTCCCGAATTCAATTCTCTGCAAAAATTTGCTTCGGAATGATATTAACTCGGCCCATCCAGGTTCAGTGTTGAAAACTGGGCTCTGATACCAATTTGTAACACCCCCATCCACCCACTGGGCAATGTCACTTAAAACTTCCATGCTCATATACCATATTACCAATAATTCAACCAAAATTGATCTGAAACTAACTCTATTACCAATAAGACATAACCTACACTCTACAATACACAATTACATACACATTCATAAGATAAATGTACATGCATCATAATCAACATAAACCCATAAAAGCCAATGTATAATAATTACTGTAAAACATGATTAATTACACAAATTGGCACTTATCTTGGAATAAATGACACCAACTGCGTGTAGACCTTCCACGTTCCTCCCAACCTTAGACTGCACTGTTCATAAATCTTAATAGTGGGTCACCCCCAATCTGGGGCTAAACTCCACGTGGGTAAGGGTTCCCAACCAGGCTAAAGTATCTCACTCAACTAGAACTCAGTCACGGGTAACTCAGTTATAGGTCACTCAAACATAGAAAAGTCTGTCACATATGTTGATTCACATTGATAGCCTACAGTCTTTCATTCCCCACATGCCTATCCCACCCTAGGGAGTGTGCCCCTTCTCTGCTCAACAGTCCTTCGACTGTCCCACTCCCCTTCTAGAGCTTCAACAATAGGTTGGTCAGGAAGTCTCAGAGCCCTGTCGCTGTAGTTTGGAACCTCAAGAAATAATTCCCATCAACTCTATCACCTGAAGAGAATGAAAAGTCCCATGGTCCTGACAATTCACTTCTCTAGTCTAACTCTCCAAGCTAAGTCATGTACAGGTATCTGTGACAGTAATCAACATAATTACTAGTCTCAGTAACAATCGGGTTGATCATAACATCAACTCATGGTTTAGTTCTATGATAGAACAATAAACTTGATGAAAGAACATTCGACTTTCTCATAGCTCGATTGACCTTGAATAATCATCAAATGAATCTCCTCTCCCACCAATACCAAAATGGATCAAGTCCAAACTATTTGACTACATGTTCCCAACTTGACACATATTGGGTTGAGAACTGCCTTCAATCCACAACATGTTCCCAACTTGACAGTTGTCATGTTGAGAACTGCCTTCAGCCACTTGTCCCCTCCTTTGGACTTAGGATAAAATAATATATCCTAACTTTACACTTTTTAATGAATATTAATATAATATTCCTCAGTTTATGTTTTTAAAGAAATATTAACATAATATTCCTTTTTGTGTTTAAGCCCCTTTAACCCATCCCCCTTAATCTCAGCTAGTGGAGTTTAAGCCCCCCATTCCGTTTTATGTGGTTAGTCTGCTGCAGGGATGTATTTTCATTAAATTAGCATATGATTACATTGACATTCTTAGTACCGCAATATTGTTCTTTTCATCACGCCTCACCATCCTCAAAACATAAAGCTTGCACACTAAAACCCCCACATGCGGAACTTCTGTGCTACGCACATTCATATTTTTTCAGTGGCGCCACCCTCGTGCCCTTACACAGGTGTGCGTTGCATCATAAATTATATACAAAAGGATTCTCTGGCCTCCAAAAACTATGCACTAAGCCAGTGCGCGTTGAATCTAGGATTGTGTGCCCTTTCCCTTAGTGCGCCATCCTTTCACACTAACACTTGTGCGCGATGTGTATGTTAAGTTTTTTCACTTTCAGTTCGCCATTCATGTGTACTTACACAGGTGTGCACCAAAACATTAAACTACACACTGTATCATTTGACAACTACACACACTCCTTTGGTGTGAGATTCTCACACACTAACTTAATGTGCGTAGAAACAAACTAAATTTATATACTATCAACTCACCAACTTATAAGTAAAGTACAATTACATGGATATTTACAGTTTGGGGTTCAACCTAGGGGTATTACAAAAGCGGTGTAAAACAAAGAAGGAGCAAGAGGAGAAAGGAGCTCAGGGGAAAGACGTTGTGATGAAGGGAAACAAAAGCTCAGCCATAGAAACAAAAGAGGAATTTGAAACGAAAATGACCCAGGATATGGAGCTGTAGGAGATTGAAATAGATCTACCGACCCTGAGGGAGATTCATGGGGCACAAACAATCAACAACCTTACCATAGTTCAACTAAGGATCTTACAAAAAGACATAGAGAAAGGGAAGGGAGAAGGATCCAATCCCGGGCCAGGATGCTCAGCTTTAGGTAGCATGGGAATAAAGACTAACCCCCTCAAAGCTCAGAATAAAACCTTAGGAGAGGGAGGAAACCTTACCACCAAAAGTTGGAAGAAACATGAGCACTTAAGGTAGACTCGGGACAAGTGGTATGCCTCCCCGATAACTATTTCACACCCCAACCTAAATGTTGATAATGAAAAGAATATTAGAGGTATGAACGACCCTTCTAAACAACGAATGATGAAGATCTCCATGATGAAGGCTGACATTGTCCTTCTTCAAGAAAGTAAATGTGACAAAGGAAACATTAAAAGAATAACTCAAAGAATCCGGCATGGTTGTGAAGCTAGATGGATAGCAGTTGAAGGAGAATCTGGAGGAGTGGCTATCCTCTAGGATCCAGATACCTCAGTTACAAAGGACTTCTCTACTAGAATCAGGCTTCTCACCCTAAAATTCAAGATGAAAGGATCGTAGGAAGATGGATACATCACAAATGCCTACAACCCAAACATGCCTAACCTAAATAGAGCCTTCCTGGTGGAAATCAACATTTTAGGATCCTCACTGAAACACCAAGTATGGATCCTAGGAGGGGATTTCAATATGATCACGACCCTCTTAGAGAAGCAGGGAGGTATTTGCAGGATCGACCCAGAGAGTACAAATTTTTGGGACCTCATAAAAAGGATCCAACTGGTTGATGTCCAAACCATAAACAATCTCTTTACTTGGAACAACAAGAGGGGGAAGCAGCACCAAATTGCAGTATGTATAGACAGGTTTTTACTCTTTGAAAATTCCTTTCAAACTAAGCAGGGTCTCTCCGTAGGTGTTCTCCCCTTCCAAGGCTTAGATCACTAGCCCATAGCACTAGAGTTGTCCCAAGTATGGAAGCAAGGTACCTCTCCTTTTCAATGCGAAAAGTTCTGGCTTGACCACCTAGAGTTCCTTGCAAACTTAGCCCTCTGGTGGGGAGACCTGAAAGAGATCCATGGAACCAAAATGTTCCAATTCCAAGAGAGATTGAAGCATGTCCGTATGTGCCTCAAGAAGTGGAATAAACATGTATTTGACAACATTTTCCAAGAGAAGAAGAAATTTGAATAGGAAATGGAGGAGATTCGACAAAAAGGAATTCAAGGACTCTTCTCCTCAAACCTCATTGCAAGGGAAGCTAAAATCAAAGAAGATTTGGTTAGAAGAGAGTGCCGAGAAGAGATTATTTGGAGACAAAAATCCAGGATCCATTGGTTAAGAGAAGGGGACAAGAACACTCGCTTCTTCCATAACTCCTTAACCCACATAAGGAACATAAATAGAATTGTGTCTATCAAAGCACAGGATGGAAACACCAAAGTGACAAAGGAGAATATTGAGAAGGAACTCCTAAACTATTACCAAGACCTTCTCTCAGAACTTGAGATAAATATACTAGAATCTATCATTAAAATAACTGAAGCGATCCCCAGGCCGGTTCCCTCGGAACAATCCCAAATCTTGATGAGACCATCCTCCTTAGAAGAAGTTGAAGTAATTGTTAAAAGTATGGCCCCAGGGAAGTCCCCGGGCCGGATGGCTTCACCCTTAACTTTTTCCAGGTAGGCTCGCCAGTTCTTGGAAAAAATATCTGGGAAGTGGTGTAAGAATCACACAAATCTGAATCTATTTCGTAGGCCTTCAATGCCACTTTCATCACTTTAATCCTGAAGATCAAAGGAGCATGCTAACCATATAACTTTCGCCCCATTTCCTTATGCAATGTCATTTATAAAATTATTTTCAAACTGATAGCCTCTAGTCTTAAACCTATCCTCCCACTCATCATTTCTAAGGAGTAGGAAGGCTTTGTAGAGGGCAGACATACCCTAGATGGTATTATAGTAGCCCACAAAGCTATTCATTCTCTTAAGGTGTCAAAAAAAGTTGGAATGATGATGAAATTGGATATGTTAAAGGCCTATGATTGGATTAAATGGGACTTCCTTCATATGATGCTTCCATATTTTGGCTTTGGGGAAGACTGGGTGGGTTGGGTTATGAATTTAATCTCTACATCCTTCTCCACCATCCTGGTGAATGGCTCCCCCTCCAAGAGCTTCAATGTTTCTATAGGTCTTAGGTAGGGAGACCCTATGTCCCCTTTCCTATACATTATCCTGGAGGAAGGTTTGGGTTGCAACCTTTATCGTGCTAAAATACAAGCTGAGATCAAGGGGATAACCCTCCTTCATGGGGTAGAGGCTCTATTTCATCTTCAGTTGTGGATGACCATCTTCTAATGGGAACACCTATGGTAAAATAAGTGGATGCTTTAAAAAAAAAATTGGACCTCTTTAATCTTGCTTCTGGCACGGTCATTAACCATGAGAAATGCCAAGTTTTTTTCTTCAATTCTCCCCCCACTATTCAATGACAACTGTCCACCTTGCTTGGTTTCCAACCCTCTTCCTTCCCAACTAAATATTTAGGAGCTCCCCTTCTTTCCAAAGCTCTTCACGACCCTTCCTGGGAGGTTATTATGGCCAACCTGGAAACTAAACTTAGCAGTTGGACTCACCGCTCCCTTTCCCTGCCAATATGTATCCTCTTGATAGTGTGATCCAGGTGGATATTAGTGGTCACCCACCTTTTTCGACTGGCCCAAAACAGTTTTCTAGCAATTTTGGCAATTTACTATTTTTAGCAGTTTTCAACTTTTGGGTCAAATTTGAGGGCCCAAATGAAGGTTTTTCGAGATCAAGGTTCTCAATGATATCCTATGGCATCATTGAGCCCCCAAAATGAATTTCCTCGACGATACCTTTCCAACGAGCTATCATATGCCTAAAACGGAGATCGTATGCAAAAGTTATGACCCCGGGAAGTTAATGTACTAAGTTACCCAAACGAGGCCCACATGGCTTTTGGCGCTTCATCTCCTAGGGTTAGGTTTTTGGATGTCTAGGGTTTTTCCATTCCTGTTTATT
>SNQJ01S0025884.1:23473-42301 GCA_010110895.2 Picea sitchensis
CCTGGGAATAATATTTTAATATTATTTCCCAAAAGACATGTGTATTTTATTTTATCCTAAGTTCCTGGCAAGGGAAAAACGTGCAAAAAGGGATGCATGATATGGGAACGCATGCATTTCCCAGGGTGACAAGTGTCAACCCTAGTGCATGCAAATATAATAGCTAAGATGAACCGTGGGAGGGGGGATCTTCTCCATTCTACCCGACTGTCTGAGCATGAACCCGTCGGACCCCTACAAGAATACCCTCGTACAATCATGAAATGAAAGCCGAGAGACTATCCCGTGATTGTTGAACCTGTTTGGGAAGCGCGTGTCTGTTTTTCCCAATTGACTGTTGCGGCCATGCAGTGCTGGACTGCGCGTGGCATGCTGGCCAGAGTAAGCTTTGTGCTGAGCTTGTATATGACCTCTCTTCTGGTGAGGGAGGCGACTATGGTTGGAAGAGGCAGGTTGTCAGGCCTGTGAGCAACTCTTTCCAGGTGAAAGAGTTTGCTGGGAAGGGGTTTCATCCAGAGAGTGCCCAACACCAGCTACGGGCTCTGAGACTTCCTGATCTGGCCTGTTTCCTAGACCCAGAGAGGGAGGTTAGCACCGATGGACTGTGCGTGTGAAGGTGTATACTCCCGGGTGGAACAGGCATGTGGGGAATGAGAGCCTGGTAGTAGTGGGCGTAAGATGGCATCTTTGGGAAGAATCCTTCCGAATATTTCTGTGCTGCTTCCTTGTAACCTCAGCCTAGCCTAGGATTCCTTGCCTTGTGGTGGAGCTCGGTCCCAGCTCGGGGGTGATCCACTGTTGAGATGATGAGCAGTGTGGTCTAAGGCTGGGAGGTTCGTGGAAGGCCTACACTTGGTTGGTGGATTTCACCACTGTTACAAGATAAGTATCTAACTATGTTCTTGTCCCATTTTGCATGACTGTGCTACATAAATTATCATGTTTTCCACTGTGTATATGAATTATTGTTAAATGCTATGGATTGTTAATCGTAGCAACAAAAATTATATGTTTTTACTCTGGGTTAAATGTATTTCATTACTTGAATGCATGTGACTATATAATGTATGTAGGAATTATGTAGAAGTGCGTGTACAGATTGTTACATAGTGCGTTCTAAGCGCTGGGTGAGCAAAAAAAAAAAGAAAAAAAGTACACTACACCAAGCCACAGGAAAAGAAGGGTCACGGGAAGACAAAGAAGAACACCGAAAAATGGTGTGGTTTCCACAAAATCCCCTGGCACAACATCAATGAATGTCTCTCAAAATAGTCATTGGTGGTCGAGATCAAAGACAAGGAGCCAAACCCTGATTCAGAATCTGATTATGAAAATACTAGTAAAGGACAGATCATTGACGTAGACCCCACTGCTATTGTCACGACCGAAACAATTCAATCAGAAGAACCAATAGATCCTGGAGAGGGGGAACACCTTTTTCATTCACAGATGTGGGTGAAGGGGATCCCGCTGCATTTTATTGTTGATAGCAGAAGCCATAAGAACCTCATCTCAGCAAAGGTCGTCAAACAATTGGGATTGTCGACAACACCACACCCACAACCATACAACATCGGGTGGCTTCGCCAAGGACGAGATCTCCGTGTCAGCCAACAGTGTTGATTGTCATACGACATCCAACCCTTCAAGGATGAGGTATTATGTGATGTTGCCCCACTGGATGTCTATGATGTTCTCTTGGGCCAACCATATATGTGGAAGCACCATGCTGTTTATGAGTCTCAACCTCGCAGTGTCATTGCTTCTCTGGAGAGTCATCTCTACAGAATACCAGAGGTATTTCCGACTACTTTTCCACCTAAAAAGTGTCGCAAGGTAGTATCTCATATTGCAAAATTCAACTTCTTCACAATATGTTCAAAAGGGGAACATAAGGACACTGTAACCACTACAACCTCGCCCCAAGAACCTTCTATCCAACATAAGCAGGTCGATAAGGTTGTAGCAAAGCTCAAAGATTCCTTCTGCACACCGTCCTCTCATGTAGCCAAACTTGTTGAACAACCTCAACCTCAACAGGTTTGTGACAGACTTCCACAAACTGAGCAGCGTGACGTCTCTAGCAAGGCAAGCAACTCACCAAGATGCAGATTCAACAAACGCTTTGCCCTCTCCCCTGGGAACTCGACACAATGGAGACCATTGCTTTATAAGGAGGGAGGATTGATCCAGGTGGATATCGGTGGCCACCCACCTTTTTTGACTGGCCCAAAACAATTTTCTATCAATTTTGGCAATTTACTATTTTTAGCAGTGTTTAACTTCCAGGTCAAATTTGAGGGCACAAATGAAGTTTTTTCGAGATTGAGGTTCTCAATATTAACTACAACATGATTGAGCCCCCAAAATGAATCTCCTTGACGATACCTTTCCAACGAGCTATCATACGCCTAAAACAAAGATCGTATGCAAAAGTTATGACCCCACGAAGTTAATGTACTAAGTTACCCAAACGGGGCCCACATGGCTTTTGGCGCTTCATCTCCTAGGGTTAGGTTTTTGGATGTCTAGGGTTTTGTCATTCCTGTTTATTGTAAAAAGGCCTTCAAAGCCTCATTGTAATCATCTTCTTGCGAATGAGTGCAACCGTCATATCTCTTCTCAGAGATAAGCCGCCACCTTTCTAGCGAGTCTTTCACTCTATTTTTTTACAGTCTCTGTACATTTCTTTCATTAATAGAAATCCCGTATTACTGCATATCTGTGTTTATGGTTTCATCTATGATACATTTTTGTTATATTATTGAATATTTGCGATATCTCTGTGCATTTCTTTATTATATCTCCGCTCTCATTTTGTGCCAAAAATAATCTGGATCATCAAGTTTGTTCTCTCGACCCTTCCCCTGTACCTTTTCTCGATTCTAGTTGCCCCAATGAAGTTGTTCAAAAAAAATTGGATCCTCCAGTGAAAGTTCCTGTGGGGTGGCCCTTCAAATGAAAACAAATGGCCTTTGGTGGCGTGGGACACTCTTTGTAAACTAAAGTCCCAAGGGGGACTGGGCATCAAGGACTCCAAGGTTTCCAACAATACCCTCGCAACAAAACTTTGGTGGAGATAGATCAAGTCCCCTTTATCCCTATGGGCCAGGTTGTGGAAGAATAAGTACATTCCCAGAATCTCACTTCTGAGCTTAATTAGAGATGGTAGAAATAGATCGGGATCTCTGATTTACAATAATGCCCGCTGAAACCGTGTTTTGGTTCAATCGCAGTGCTTCTGGGAATTTCATAATGGGCGTTCGACCCTCTTCTTGGATGATGTGTGGGAACAACATTCAATATTAGGGGATGATGTCAAGTATCAAAGCCTCTACCTTACCATGGAACAAGTTGGTTCAATGAAGTTGTATCATTATTGGGCAACCCACCAAGCCAGTTTTAACCCTTTCATAAGAACTTGGAAGCCTTTAGATGAATGGCCAATTCAGTGGAATGAATAGACTAAAGACATGGCTCAAGAATCTTGTAAGAGCGCTAGGTTAAGGTCAGAGATGGGGCAGATATCATCAGAGGGGGGTGGCGAGGAGATGGAGAATTCAGAGTAAAAGAGGCCTACTTATCCTTGCAGGACCCAAGAGTCATCCAAAACTACCCTATATGGGGGGAAATTTTGGTCGAATTCCTTTTGGCCAAAAAAATCTACTTTTTTTTATGGTTGGTTGTGAACATAAGGATTTTAACTTGGGATCCTCTCCTCTGCAAAGGATTTGTAGGTCCTTTGAGATGTGTCCTTTGACTCGAAACATAAGAGACTCTCGACCACCTTATGGGCAACTACAATTTTACGATGCGACTCTAGGATCAAGGGGAAACTAATTTATGAGGAACAGACCTAAAAAAACACAATGCGACAGAAACTATAGAGTTCTAGAGCGCTAACCCATTCAACAACCCCATCATTAACAGAGCCTGGGAGATATTTCCAGGCTTTCTCATGTGGATGTGTGGAAAGAAAGGAACCCAAGAATTTTCAAAGATAAAACCCTTACCATGAACAAAATTTGGGAAATCATTTGCATCATTGTGAAAGAATCCATTGGTGTAATTCCATGGTCGGCCCAAGATCTCCAATTAGAATTGTTTGAGGCATCCATATTAAAAAACTGGAATCTGGGGTCCCGTCTTAACCAGAATTCTCTGGCTCTGAAAGTGGTGAAAGCTCAAATTCGTGCCCATTGGATTCCTCCCCAGGTTGGTTTTATAAAACTAAATTTCAATGGCGCAACTGAGCGGAATCCTGGTCTGGTAGGAGCAGGAGGAGTATTTAGCAACCACAATAGAGAATTAATTCTAGTCTATGCGCCCAACTTAGGGATATCAACAAACAATGCAGTGGAATTGGAAAGTCTCCGTCAAGGAATAACGCTAGCCAAGGATCATGGCTTCTTGACCTTGTCGGTAGAATTAGTTGACTCCTAGATGATTATCAGAGGCCTCCAAAAAATCCTAAATGTGGTGAAGGCTGATAAGGTTTCTCATAATTGGAGGCTTAGTCATGGTCTCTTTGAGCTCGGGGGCAAGGCTACCCCTCTAGCGACCATCGTCCCAGAGAAAATCAAAAGAAAGGAAAATTCAGTAGTTGATTGCATGGCCAACCTCGGTGTCACGCTACAGGATTTGTATGGGATTTGGCGACCGGGGGACCCACTTCCAGAAGGGACGTAAGAGCAGGTCCACATATGTTTCCACGTCGACCTGACCATGTGGAGGGTCGAGACCGAGCTGGCTAGGCAAATGTCCCGAGAGACAAGCTTGCATCATGAAACGTGACAAGAAGACAGGTGGCCTAGAATAGGGATCGAAGGTGCAGTGGAAGGGAGGATGCTCACCCATGTAGGTGGCTCGTATCCCAATATGAACCTGGAGGATAAACGATAATATTCACCCATGCACAAAAATGAGAACCCACACCTTAATGAAGATGATGAAAATATCTAGAGAAATTTCGAGCCTTGAACATCCCAGGTCTGTTACAATTATTATGCAACATGTCGTCAACGATAGATCCCTCACTACTAGTACGAAAGACCAAGCCAATAATTAGTTGATGGAGCAGACACACGCTGCGAGTGGTCTTGATGGCTCTAGATCATTGGTAAAGAGTCCAATAATCTACCTAGCCATTGTGGAAACTTGCAAGATGTACCTCAAGCATAGGCTCCCTAACTCTGAGTACATCCCCGATACTTTAATGCTTTGTTCTTTAGGGATAAATATGAGGGAATTTTGTACAAAAGCCTTGTAATGAGCTTCTCTCATTTTTTCATTATGCCAATCCTTCTGTTGATTCTAAGTCTGAAGAGTAGGTTCAAGTCGAGGGGAAGAATGACTCGCCGCTGGAACAAGAAGAACAAGAGGTGCTCGATAGGCTGCCATGACAAGGAATATTCCTCATCAAGGTATCAAGAACATCTCTCCAGAGCAGAGAAGGAAGCCCGAGCCATAGAGGATCGTTTTTGGGTCCACTGCTCAATGGACGAAATTAGGTCGGCGGATGCCATGGAGGATCGAGTATTAGCCCAGTGTAGGATGACCAGGGAAGACAAGATAATAAATGAAGCGACTAAGTGGGTGGTGGACCCAACGAATCCTCGGACCAGAGATACCCGATACTTTAGTATGGTCGAAGCTTATTGGATGGTCAAGGCGTTTTTATCCCAGGCTGTCGAA
Source organism: Picea sitchensis (assembly GCA_010110895.2). Taxonomy (NCBI): domain Eukaryota; kingdom Viridiplantae; phylum Streptophyta; class Pinopsida; order Pinales; family Pinaceae; genus Picea; species Picea sitchensis. Next base: position 29,168 of record SNQJ01S0025884.1, read on the forward strand.
CATTGTAGAGACAACGAGGGAGGTGGATACACAACGTAATGGCATAAGTCTCATCGAGAGGACAGTGAACATCTCTTAGATAATAAGTGAAATGTTAATGCAAGCGATGTTATCAAGATCACTGCCGCCGACGAGTTCTGAGTTATCTATATTATCAAGATTACTGCCTCCAACGAGTTCTGAGTTATAATAACTTTAATATTTATTTTAATATGAAAGAAAAATAAAACTTTAATATTTATTTTAATTAGAATAAAATATTATTCTTATTTTCATAAGTTCAACATTAGAAATTAGAGGAAATTTTAATTCAAATGTCGAACTAATAACAAGTCAACCAATGAGTCATTTCTATAGTCGTGGCCTTTTAGGCAGGGACCAATAAAATTTAAACAAACTTGATTTATACATTATAGTCCATGAATTAAATATAAAAATGTAATAACAAAAGGTAATAAATTTAATATAAAAGTAAATGATGGTGATTTAGGGCCTAAGATCTATCTGCATTTGAGTCAAGGTCAATCTACGAAGATAGGAAAGATTATTAAGAAACCTAACACACTAGTTAAAGATGAGCTAGTCCATGATGGGGAATTTGTGAATTCTTGTGAGCTAATCTGTCGTGAGAAATAAAAAAAAAAATTGCTCTTGGAATCGCGAGTACGTATAGCCGCACAAGTTGAAGAGGAATCCCATAGATATCCATAAGGAATCGAGTTATGGTTAGAGGAGTTTTTAGAGAGATATGTCAGTGATGAGTCACATGAATTAAAATAAATGCGGCATGAAGAATCGAGATAATGAGATATGTGAAGATAGAATTTGTGGTATCGAAGTTGTGATAGAGAAGAGTATATATGGGGATTGCAATCATGGTATAAAACCTGCAAAAAGACAAAGTGAAGTCTTGAAGTCTTGGTTAGGGTTTCTACAAGTAGTTGGTTGTGAAGTCTTTGGAATGAAGTGACAAGGACATGGGCTGATCTAGCATGGAGTATTAGTGGTGATGGAAGACGAAGCAGTATATTAATCGGTTGATCCAATAGAGGGACACTCAATATGGGCTACCCCAAGACTTGGCCAACCTACATTCCAGTTGAGCCAGGGTAGAGATGCTAAGAAGGGTCACTCCCATTGGAGGAGGAAACATTGACAATCTTAGGCGAGTTGGCTTAGGGATTAAACACTAGTGGCATTCAAAGGGATTTGTGACCGAAGGCTTGAAAGAAGCATGGATGAAGGGGGGAGATGGAGTGTTCCATGAGGGCCTTAATAGAATACCTACTATCCCATCGACGATGTATGAAGGGAGTGATCTAGACGACCTTAGACAAGCTAGCCTTGATAGTGATGAAATCATTAATGGAAATTATGATGGAGATATGGTACTTATCCCACCACAAGCATACTATGGGGATATCAAATTTCATCTTTGCAACTCTTTGATGCTTTCTACTGAATGATAGGAGATATGGTTTATTGGTTAGCACCTAGACTTTAACCTAATGAGTAGCTCATCCACAGTGAAAGTAGGGAGCCATGGGTAACCCTCGTTGGAAGGAGAGTGAAAATCTAAAAGAAGGAAATGCATCAAAATAAATTCCAAAGCCAATAAGTAAAAAATTGGGTTCAAAAACTAGATTAAGTAATGTTTTGGAGCTAGAAGAGAAGGAAATTGTAGGGAGGTTTCCTAGAAAAAATATGTCTTGTGAATGTTTAAAGTACTGGATGAGGTTAAACTTTGAACCTCTGGTAGGATATGCACCCTACATAATCACCCTGGCTAAGGGGTGGCCAGTATGGGTTTTTAAGACAATAGTAGAGGTAAACATTGTTCTATATAGTAGATGGAAGTGGAGGTTAGGCATGTTGACTTTGATGTCAAAATGGATTGAGTGGAAATTTTACCAATGTGGGTCCGAATAGCAGGGCTACCACTGGTATTATGGATGAAGGATGTGTTTGAAGAAATATGGAACTCCCTCAATACATTTTATGAAGTTGATGTATCTTTCCAAGACACATGGTATTACGGGATGGCAAGAATATTGGTGGGACTTGAAACTAGTAAAGTATTGGTAGAATAATTGGTTATCAAGAAAGGTGAAGATTGTTTTCAAAGTATTCTCAATTAAAAATGCATACCCTTTAGATGCAGGTGATGCCATAGGTGTAGGCACCTCGTAGTGGAATGGAATTACCATAATAAAAGGAAGGCATGGGTTCAACGAAAGTAGCCACAATTTTTGGGAGTGGAATCGCCAAAATTGCCCCACACAAGTAGAAGGACATAAATCATTAAGGAAAAGAGGCAAATAAAAGGTACCTCAGACAAGCTAGTGGCACCAACTAAGCAACCCTCGACCTCAAGTCTTCAAAAGGAACAAATTCTAGATATTTTCAGTGACAACAAGGATCATAGGCCTTTCACAGGTAGGTCCTTTCAATTACATTTCCCTTATAAAAGGAAATCTTAAAAAAAAGTAGTTTTGGGAACTTGGGGGTTATAGGTAAATACAAAGGGTTTGGAGTCCATCAATGATTTTCTGCCCAATATTTTAGGCATTAAAAATCCTGTCTAATCCCTCTACCAATGATAGATAAGGCTTGGAAAGAATAAGAAGGCTAAGTGGGGACTTCCAAAAACCATAAATTGGAATCCAAGGCATGGAAGGCCTCCCAAGACTCTTTTCATCTAAAATCCTCCAAATATAACCTATGACCTAGAAGTAAAGGAAATATTGACTTCACAGGGAAGGTGGAAGGGGTATTATGGTTTCTTGATGAGAAAAAACAAAAGCCAAACCAAAGGGGAAGAAATTATTATATGTCCATGGCACAAAAGAAAGCATCCTCAGAGATTTGATGTGGGAAACAACTATATCTAATTGGGGCTCTTAGAGCATCTATCCCTTGTGAGGGGATTAAATGATCTTCCTAACCATCAACTGCAAAGTACTAGCCAATCCCTCAAATAAATTGACCATCAAGAGGCCCATAGAGACATTAAAACCTTATATTATCTTCCTTCAAGAAATCATGAGAGACGGTAAAAGGTTATTCAAGAACTCTCCAAATTTATGATTGTGTGAGAACTCAATTACATTGATCCTATTGGGAGATCTAGTGGGAATATTACAATATGGAAAAGGTGCTCTTTTACCTTATCTAACTCTTGGGATCTTCCAACAAGACTAGAGATCGTATTATCTTCATTGGATATGGGGAAAGAAATCTATGTCTTAAGCATATATGGGTCTTGCTATGGTGGAGTGGAATATTGGGACAAATCTTTTGATATGAAGTGTATCTATAACATCTTTGTGGTGATAGGGGTAGACCTAAACTTTACATTCAGAGCTTTAAAAATCCGTGGACCTGCTACCCACATGGGGTGCCTCTCAGGTGATTTTATACGAAAGCTGAAAGTTGTGGGTCTACTAGATATTGAACTAGCAAAACTAACTCCAACTTGGAGAAACAAGAGAATAAGAGAAGTCAAAATAACCAAGAGGCTTGACCACTTTCTAATGTATGAAGGATTTATAGATGAATTTATTCATGTGAGATAGTGGGTAGCCTTAGGAGGGGACTTGGACCACAACCCTATTGTGTTAAAAGTGGCCCCAACTTAGGAAAAACCTCCCATCCCTTTCAAGGAGAATCCATAATGGTTAAAGGAGGAAGGTTTTGTAAAAAATATTAAGGATGTTTGGAAGCATTATAATGATCATCGAAGAGAATATGGATCACTTTGATTTCAACAAAATCCGAAAGAAGCAAAGAAGGTAGCAAACCAATGGGATAAGGACAAAAAACAAAAAAGATGAAAGGCTTCTAAAAGAAGTGGAAGCATGTATGGAGACCCTCTATAACAATGAAGGATTTGGATACCTGACTTAGACTCATGAGCTAGAAGTAAAGCAACTAGAATAATAAAAAAGAGGAATATCTTACTAGAGAAAGAGAAGGAACAAAGGCTCAACAATAGGGCCATCTAGCTACAAGCAAGGGATGAAAACTCTAAAAAAATTCATCATTATGAAAATGGCAAGGAGAATATAAACTCTATNTCAACAAAATCCGAAAGAAGCAAAGAAGGTAGCAAACCAATGGGATAAGGACAAAAAACAAAAAAGATGAAAAGCTTCTAAAAGAAGTGGAAGCATGTATGGAGACCCTCTATAACAATGAAGGATTTGGATACCTAACTTAGACTCATGAGCTAGAAGTAAAGCAACTAGAATAATAAAAAAGAGGAATATCTTACTAGAGAAAGAGAAGGAACAAAGGCTCAACAATAGGGCCATCTAGCTACAAGCAAGGGATGAAAACTCTAAAAAAATTCATCATTATGAAAATGGCAAGGAGAATATAAACTCTATCTGGAAGATTGACAAAGGAAATAATAGGTGGAATACAAATTTTAAAGAATAGCAGATGAAGGAGTTAACTATTTCTCCATCTCCTCAAAGAAGACTCCTAAACCACAATTGTTGAAGTAATAAGGCCTTCCAACTCTTTTCTTGGTTTTGTAAACAATGAGGACAATTTGGAGCCGATAAAAAAAGTTGGGAAAGATGAATTGCTCCAAACTTTACAAAGCTTCCAAAGGGATAAAAACCCAGGGCCAAATGGACGATCTGTGGAATTATTCCTAGAATGCTATGGATTCATTGAAGAAGACTTAAGAAGGGTGGTGGAGACCACTAGAAACATAGGAAAAATGATCGAGGCTTATAATACTCCCTTTATTGCTTTGATATAAAAAGAGGATAATGCAACTAATTTTGAAAATTATGGCCAATATCCTTATGCAATTGTATCTACAAATTATTTCAAAAGCTGTAGTTAAAACACTCAAAAAGGTTTTACTAAAACAAATTTTGGGTGAGCAATTTGGGTTTATGGAAGGACATGAAAATCCATGAGGCAATTGGGATAGAACATGAAATCCTACACTCAATAAAGACCATAAATTGAAGATCAATGGTACTCAAAGTAGACCTCTCCCAGGCCTATGATAAGGTAAGTTGGCTTTACCTGAGAGTGATCCTTATTCACTTAGTTTTTTGTCGTAACTTTGTGGTATGGGTGATGAGTTGCATTACGTTCATATCCTTTATTGTTGTAATCAAGTGGAAACATCCCCTTTCTTTAGAATTGGTAGGGATCTTAGACAAGGATTCCCCCTCTCCCTTCTCCTACTTTTACTTATAGTGGAAGGGTTGAGTAGATTATTAAAAGAGGCATCAGAAAATGATAACTTCAAATGGAATTGCATTGGTCCTACTTGCAATATAAGACATATTTTGTTCATGGATGATATCTTGATTTTTTTATGAAGGTTCTAGAAGGATATTTGAGAAATTTAAAAATATTGTGGACTTACTCTACAAAGCTATTGGTATGGCGATTAATCTAAACAAATCCACATGATCAATGTGGTACAATTTAGAGCATGAGAAAGGGTATTTCTCCCAATTTTTTCCTTGCAAGGTGATTAATATGGACCAAGGACTAAAGTATTTAGGTTTCCACTTGAAATCAAATCTGTTAAAAAAAAGGTGGTTGGCAATGGTCAATTGCTAAAGTAGAAAAAAGATAAACCACTGATGGAATTGGTGGCTCTTAAGAAGGGGAAGATTGGTACTTGTTAAAGTAGTAATAGAAGCCATACCACTATATTGGATTTCATTGGCTTTTGTTTTGAAAGGAAGGTTGGAGAAAATTAGGAAGTTGTGCTATAAATTCATCTGGTCAAGAGATAAGAAAAATAAAGGTGTTGTGTTGGCATCCTAGAAAAAAATGGTATCGCAAAAAGAAAATTGTGGATGGGACCTAAAAAACTTATTCCTATTCTTCAAGTCCTTAGCCACAAAAATGCATGGAGGTCGGCACAAGGAAAGGGATTGTGGGTCGAGGTAATCAAAGACAAGTATATGTACCCAACCACAGTTGAGGAATGGATTAGGAATTGAGTGAAACAAGTGCATAATGCATCAATTATCTGGAAAGTTGTGAACTCAACTTTCCAACTAGGTGGTAACTGGTTGATCCATAAGGTAAGTAGAGGGGATAATGTCTAGATTGGGCTTGATCACTATATAGGTAGTAAAGGTTTCCGCATATCACCCCCATAGACGATACATGAGTTAAGAAACAAAGGGATTTTTTCACTACAATTGATTGTGCACTAGGAGAGGTCTACAAATTGGCAACAAAATTGGCTCGCCTAGGAGGAAGTAGGTTTAGGAGAAGATATGGAAAAATAATGGAAGTCATACATTGTTGACTACATTTTTGGTCAACAATACTTAGTCGACAAAGCATTGCCAGGCTCCCCCCTCATTTCACAATTGCTTGCACAATGTCTTGCACACTCCCGCTGAGTTACTTCTACACATTCAAGGAAGATGTCTTTAGATATCTCGTCGCTCAAAAATATTTTAGAAGTTATGATATGGCTAACGAATGACCAGGATCATTAGACAATATATTTTGTACTATAGGTTATAGGTTCATTCAAATAAAAGCAATTTCATTACAATTTGTCAGCAAAGTTAATATAGTATTTGGTGAAATTTTCATTATCCTTGTCCCATCACTTTAAAAAAACTTATTTTCTCAATTCCCACATTCTTAACTTCGTCAAAATCTCACCTTAGTAATAACTCTCATATTTACTTATAACATTATTACCATACATTTGGGTTATGATTCTTCCATGCCAAAAAGCTTTTATATATTATTATATCTTATCATTGTTTATCATGTTCTTTTCAATATCAAAGCCTCATTACCCTAAACCAAAATATAGCATTACTTTCATGTTCCTCTCCACATATCACCCAATATTATTTTATAATATAATCTTGGTCCCCACTTTATCTTAAAAATGGATATTATTTATACCTTAAGTTTTGAAACCACTTTATGATGTTCTATATACACATGCCTTTTCCATACGTAAAGAACCAACCTTCTCATTAAGGTTATATTTGTTAAAAGTGTTGGGTCAAGTCCTTTTAAGTCCTTTACAAAATATACGTAAGTCATGAATACAAAAGGAAAGATAATTCCTTTGAATACATTGACTTTTCAAAGTTTGGAACGATGATGTGTAAATATGCAATGTCTACTTTCTATTTTTTTTTTTTCAACTGGAATTTTTTTCTATTATATTAAGATATAATATGTTTTCAGATAAGAAAATATAAAAAAAATGTAGTTATAAAGGAGTTGTGAATAGAGTGAGAAATTTCTCCTATGACGGTCTCTCGATTAACAAAAGGAAGAAAATTCTCAAAATTAGGTAAAAACAAGAGACAAATATGAAATGCTAGTAAGTCGGAACTATAACATCAACTTTTCAAAAAACCAGAAAAATCCAATTAAATGAGATGAACGTTGCTCTTAGAAGAGTGTAAGAAAGAGAGGAGGTCCCTCATGACCATCTATCCAGTGATTGTATGTAATGATGCCCTCTTTTTTTTGTAGAGCTTCCTTAGATAACTGATCTGCTGTATTGTTTTGCGCTCGAAAGATGTGTTTGTAGCCGAGATTATTGAATGAGCGTTGTAGAGTTCTTATTCGGTCCTTTCATGCTAAGAGAGAGATAGCTTGTAGGTCACCCTTGTTGCTCAGCCACTCGATGATAATTCTGGAGTCTCCAAGAATTTGGAGGGTTTCAATGTGAAGTCTGGATGCCAGAAAGAGCGTGGCCCATGCGCCCAATAGTTCTGCCCTGGTGTTGGTACCCGAGCCACAGTTGAAGTTCCATTTATAGTAAGTATTTTCCAAGGTTTTAATCAAACCAACAACTCCACTCTGAGTGCCATTAGTTTGCGCTGCTCCATCAAACCATCTAGTAGGAGTGACATTTATGTCAGGTGTCTTCTTTATATGTTGTAGTCTTGGCTTTCTATGATATAGATCATTCCTAGTTTTATATATTCCAAGCGTTTTGTATGCAGTTGAACTCGAGGAAGGGGTCCCATTTTCAAATATAGTATTATTTTTGTCCAGCCATATGGACCAGCAAGCCAAGGATGGAAGGTGCATGTGTCTATGTTCCTTATGAGACCAAAGATTGAAACAATCCGAGAGGGTGGGCCCATCCCAAAATGTTTTGAGTTTTAAAACCGAGGCGAGTATAACCCAGACTTGTCTAGAAAAAGTGCACTTGATGAATAGGTGTTCTGGTGATTTTGAGTCCTTGTGGTACAAATGACATATATTTGGCCCAGTCCAGCCCTTCCTTTGCAGTGAATCCCAGGTATTAAGCTTGTGTGCAAGCAAAATCCAGGTAAAAAACTTGATTTTAGGTGGAATATGCCATTTCCAGATATGTTTTCTCTAGCCAATGATATTAGTATGCCAACGCGAATTTGAAGAGGTTGTGTATAAATTTTGGACAACTAATAGACTGGAATGATCACCATCGTACCAAAGAAGTCGATCCTCCATATCTGTAAGATGAATTCCCGATAGTGTAAGGGCCGCGTAGAACGTGTTCCAGATAGATGAATGCTCTGCGCTAAGTTCTAGAGATTCACTTGTGCGCCATCGGTCAGGCAATGTCTCCGATCTGGTGCAATCCTTTGCTTGATAGAGAAAATAGAGATTTTTAGAGTGTAAATGTTACAGCATTTGATCGGGGAAGTTGAAGATGACATCCATGCCCAGAATACGATCTCTGCCAAGTGTGATGGAGTGGCCAGAGCCAGGGAGGCAACACAACCATCGAGTAAGCAAATGTTTTGATTTTAATAAATTTTTCCAAATGACAGAAGCCGACCTGGAGGTAGCAGTATCCATGTGCAACCAACTATTGATAGAGTGATGGCTGAGGTATTTGTCCTTTATTGTGGAATGCCAAATGCTTGGTAGAGTTAGAGTATGCCAAAGAGAACTGGCAACAAGAGCTTGGTTGAATAGAGAAATGTTCCAAAATCCCCAGCCTCCTTTTTGTTTTGGTTTTGCCAAATCTTGCCAATTGCATAGGTGCTGTCGGGAGTGATCAGAGCACCCCGACCATAAAAAGTTAAAAATTAATTTGCGGATTTTTGTGAGAACTGCAGTTGGGATAGAAGCCAGGGCCATCCAATAGACAGGTTGTCCTTCAAGGATAGATTTAATAAGAGTGTACCAACCTCCAAGGGAAATCCATCTCGTACACCAATGCTCAATCTTTTTTTCAATTTTAGCAAGTAACCAGTTCCAATCCGCCAACTTGTAAGAATCTGCTTTTAAGAAGTAGCCCAGGTAGTTGAGATCATAAGAGAGATGGGAGAAAGAATAAGGGAAGATACCTTTGAGCTGTTCTAAATATTGTTGTTGTAGATTTGCAAAATAGAAAGATGATTTCTCCCAATTGATCAAAAGTCCTGTGGCGCTGCAAAATATTTTTAATATCTCATTAATATCCTTCCATTCCTTCAAGGAATCATTTGTCATGACGAGGACATCATCGAAAAAAAGTGGGTTTAAAACCTTGATGGTCATGGACACCTTTATACCTGAAATCTTGCCCTCTGCTTGGCCTGATTTGAGAAGTAGGCTCAAGGCTTCCATAGCCAAAATAAAGAGCAAGGGTGAGAGGGGACAACCCTTCCCTAGTCCTCTGCCAATGCGAAAGAAAGAAGAGGATTCTCCATTGACCAAGATGGCAAGATTTTCACTGACCACACAACTCATAATCCACTTAATCAATGAGTGGATGAATCCTATCTGAGTTAAGGTCAATATGAGAAAATCCCAGTCAATGCAATCAAATGCCTTTTTGAGATCCAATTTAAGAATAAGCGCCTTTGACTTTTGGATTTGATGCTATGTAAGCACTCCTGGGTAGTGCCAATAACATCAAGAGTATGTCGACCTTTTAAAAAACCCATCTATTCTTTCGAAAGGATCTGAGAGAGGATAGGTTTGATCTTGGCAGCAATACTTTTTGATATGATTTTATAGCAGAGGTTATAGAGAGCTATGGGTCGATAATCACTGAAAGAAATGGTGGTGGTAGCTTTAGGAATAAGAGTTAGAAAGGTCGAGTTTATGGCACCTACCACTTTTCCATTTAGTCTAGAATCCTCCATAAGCGCCATAAGTTCCGAGCCAACCAAATAAAAGAATTAAAGATAGAATTCTACCGTCCAACCATCTGGACCTGGACTTTTATCCTTGGAGAAAGATTTTAGTGCAGTGAAAATCTATGGTAAGGTCCAAGGACAATCAACCAAAAGAGAATCTTCCTTAGTTGCAGTACGAGTGTAGAGGCTAGCTACAAAAACTGATGTCTGCAGATTCGTAGAGGAGTTTGCCTCAAAAAAAGGTTTGAAATAATTAACTGTAGCTGATTTTAATGTAGGCTTTCCTCTATGACAAGAGCCTTCCGCATCTACTATCTCCCAAATGTAGTTCTTACTCCTACAATAGCTTGCATAATTGTGAAAGAATTTGGTATTGAGGTCACCGCTTTTAAGCCAATTAGTTCTGCATTGTTGCTTCCAAATAGTTTCTTCTTTTTGTAGGAGCAAATTTCTCTCTATTTCAAGATCTTGTATAATATGACTGCTATCTTCTAGAGTACCCAAATTTTCTTCTGCAAGTAGAAGAGACTGAATTTATGTGTCAAGTTCTAGCAGTCTTAGTAAATTATGCTTCCGGTTGTTGGTTGCCCAAGCTTTGGTGTGGGCTTTAAGGCATTTGAGTTTCCAGGTAAAGCGATGTTGAATGCAAGATTCTGAAAGGAATTGTGGATCCTTCCAAACATCTGCAACAATAGTGTTGTATTCAGCTTCAAGTAACCAACCCGAGTTAAATTTGAAAGGATATGTAATCATGTGCTAGGAAGTGTCCAGATGTAAAATTATTGGAGCATGGTCTGATACAAAAGGATAGTTCACCCAAGTCCAGATTCTATCATCTGTCGAGATGAGGCAAGAAGAAATGAGAAAGCGGTTGAATCGCTTAGAAATGGAGTCATTTCCCTTTCGCCCATTTCGCCAAGTAGGAGCCAAAGTAGTCGGCGCATAATCCACCAGGTTGTGTGCTGAGAACAAGGAAGAGAAGTAATCTGCCAGAGCATCCTGGGTAGCGGTTACCCCCCATACTTCCCCAATAGAAGTAGTGAGGTTGAGATCACCTGCAATAATTAAATTGTCAAGATCGAGAAGTCCTCGAGCTTCAATATTCTCCCAGAAAAGCTATTTATCGGAGTAGGGGCCATATACATTGAGGAGGTTGTAACTTTTGTTGTTGTTTCAGGAATAACCAGACAATCAAATTCCCCCACAACAAAGAAAGGGAGAGAAATCATATATGGCTGGGTCCCAAGTCACTGCCAAACCCCCTGAGGTGCCAAGAGAGTTAGCTGTACATGTATGCCAATTAGGATGAAACTGCTTTAAGAATGCTCTAGCCTTTTTACTATCAACTAGAGTTTCCTGAAGAAATATAATGTTTGGAGAAGTGAGTGACATAAGTCTTCTGAAGGAGGTAGCTTTTAGGAGGCCCCCCATCCCTCTGATGTTGAGGGAGAGAAAGATCATGGATTTTATATTGCTAGGGCTTTCATGTCTCTAAGCGCCCCAATATCAGAAGGAGAGTGTGAAGAAATCACTGGAAGTTTTGATGTGCTGCCCTCCTTGCAACATGCACTGTGAGTTTTGATCGACGAATGTTCATATACATGTCCTCTAGGGCAAGTATAATCTTTATCAACTAATGAAGATAAGGTCTGAGATGATCCCATGCCAAGGTCTGCAGAAGGCAAGTTTAGTAAAAACAAACCTCGAAAGATGGGCAAGGGTGTGGGTGAAAGTACTTCTTTGTAGCATGGAAGCAAGGAATCCAAAACAACACCAAATGTTCTAGCAACAACCTTTGTATCACTAAGTCCTGGTAGACTATAAGTCTCCTCCTTCTCGAGGGTTATATCACATGAATTCTCAGTCACATGAGGATGGGGAAAAACATGTGGTCTCTGTGTGTACTCCGACACCTCCAAGGGACAACAATCAGAAATAAATGAAGCAAGATGAGTGTAAATCTGTGTATCAGTGGGAGTAAAAATCTAAGATAGAGATGGTACTGTAGGGAGAATTATTTCAGTCAAGGATGCACCAGGAAGTTTAGATGTAGATAGAGCTGGGTGTGAAATGGTGTAAGTGAAAGCAGAGTGCTCCNTGTAAATCTGTGTATCAGTGGGAGTAAAAATCTAAGATAGAGATGGTACTGTAGGGAGAATTATTTCAGTCAAGGATGCACCAGGAAGTTTAGATGTAGATAGAGCTGGGTGTGAAATGGTGTAAGTGAAAGCAGAGTGCTCCTAGACCTCCAAAGGGCAAGTGGATAAAACAGGATGATTGGAAGTCTACGCATCAGTATAAGTATTGTTCTGTGTATAAGATGGTACTGTAGCAAGCATTATTTCAGTCGAGGACCCACTAAGAAGATCGGAAGAAGATAGAGCTGAATGTGAAGTATTATAACTGGTAGTAGAGTGGTCCCGAACCACCAAAGGGAAAATAGAAGGTGTGTTTATTGTTGGTTTAGATGTCTGCGCATCCATGAAAGGAGAGTTCAGTGTAGTGTGTAAGTCTAAGGTAGGAGTGAAAAGAGTGTGGAGAGTATCAAGGAAAACATATGGTAAATATGGAGTAGGTCCCAGTGCATGGTTGGGAAGATAGGAAGATGGATGAGAGGGGAGAGAGTCCACTTGGGAGGAATGAGTCGATTCCAAGTTGTCTATGAAGTCTTTCTCCAGAGATGTGAGTGCGAAAAAGAGAGTCGGACAAATATTTATTAACTTACTAGTAATGGAGTCCTGTCTAGGAGAAAGATATTCCTATGGATAATCTGGAAAATGTATGCCTGTGTGTGCTATCGGAGATTCCGAGTTGTTAGCAAGTTCTAGCATAGATTCCTCCAAGAGATCATCAACAAAAGCACCTGTGCATGCCTTTTTGAGGTGTCCCGTCTACTTGCAAAGTGTACATCTGAAAGGAATGCCGAGATAGTCTAGCTTCTGGCAAGTGAGATGGCCTCTCCAGTCAATGTCCAGTGTTTCAAGCAATCCCTCATGAATATCTATCTCAACCAGAATCCTTGCTAGTTTCTTGTCTGGAC
>SNQJ01S0025885.1:40334-63474 GCA_010110895.2 Picea sitchensis
AAGCCAAAAATTTGCAAAAGACATGCAAAATGAATTTGAAATGTCATTACTTGGAGAACTATCCTTCTTTCTGGGACTTCAGATACATCAAAGAAACCAAGGATTTTTTATTTCTCAAACCAAGTATATCAGAGAAATGCTAAAGAGGTTCGAAATGGAAGATTGCAAACCAATTATCACTCCCATGCAAACCAGTTGTAAGTTGAGCAAAGATGATGATTCAAAGTCTACAAATTAGAGGCAATGCAGGTCAATGATTGGCAGCCTACTATATGTGACAACATCCAAACCATATGTAATGCAGGCAGTTGGACAGGTGGCACGATTTCAAGCAGCACCAAAGGAATCACATGTATTAGAGGTAAAGAGGATCTTTAGATATCTCAAAGGAACAGAAGAGTTTGGATTACGGAATCCAAAAGGAAAAGATCTATCACTTATTGCCTACACAAATGTAGATTCGGCAGGTTGTATTGATGATCGATGAAGCACCAGTGGAGAAACGTTCTACTTAGGTGAGTGTTTGGTATCATGGTTAAGCAAGAAACAATCATCAATATCTCTATCTACAACCGAGGTAGAGTATATTGCAACAACATCATGTTGTACACAGGTTCTTTGGATGAAACAAACTTTGACAAATATATAGGTTGAGTATGATGAGCCCATTCCAATATATTGTGATAATACAAGTGTCATCAGTATCTCAAAAAACCCGGTGATGCACTCCAAGACGAAGCACATTCCAATCAAGTATCACTTTCTACGAGAACACGTTGTAGAAAAGAACATCAAAGTTGAGTATGTGGAAACAAACGAACAAGTAGCAAACATATTTACAAAACCACTTCCATGGGAAGCCTTTGAATATCTTCACCAACGACTTGGAGTTATTTCTACTCCAAAATGAATGTTTTTTTAATTCTTTTTGAATGTTTATCTTAGATGTACACGAGGAAGCACCATAAGAGGACAATTCAGTCAGGGGGAGCAACCCCGAATGGAAAGATACATTTTCCATTGATGACAAAGGGGGAGAGATTTATCAGATGCAGAGGACAGGGGCATGGTTCCAGGGGGAACATATTTATCAAATGCAGAGGAAAGAGGAAGATTTATCAGATGCAAAGGCTAGAGGCATGGTTCTAGGGGGAGCATGAGTGATATGATTTAAGTATTGCATCATATTGTTTCTATCAATGCCAAAGGGGGAGATCATTGATTAAGGTTGGTTGTCATTGATGTCAACCCTTGAAGAAAGCCTCGTAGCACAAAGGTTTGGGTAATGGACCCAAGATTTTTTTATGTAAATATGACTCATTATTGTTTTTTCATTGTTGATAAGAAGTAAATATGGATGAACTCCAAAGTGGTCCCCTTATGGTGAAATCCCTGGTGGGAAGACGGTTTCTGCGGATGAAGAACCATTTCTTAATTGTGGAATAATGAGATGAAGGACAATGAATTTGTTAAGGAAACCTCCCTAGATGGATATTTCTTGTCGTTTCATTCAGGTGGTATGTAGAGCATCACATAACTCCCTCACGGTTAGAGAGTTATGACCATGTGAAGTTGGAGAACCAGGTTTGGGTAATGGTCCAAAGTTTGTTTGATGGATAAGCGTATGATTTTGCTATATTTGAAGGTAATACTATTCTATATGGATGGTACATGTCATTCATTTACGGTGGTATGTGGAGCGTCACATAAAATCCTCACGGTTTGGAAGTTATGGCCTTACAAAGTTGGAGGACCCTCATATGTCATCTAGAAGCCCAAAGGTCAAAATAGTAAAAGTGGTTTAAAGAAGTTTTAAAGGTAAATAATAAAGTGAAGTGATGATTATTATAATTCAAAGTGAATACAAAATAAATTATTTCAATAATAAATTTAATGGAGAAATTAGAATTGGGTTAACCCTAAGAGAAAATAGGAAAGTGGGCCAAGTGACCTAAGAGATGTTTTAAAGGAAGCTACTTGGAGGTATAAATAAGAGGCAAAGACTCTCATTTTAATCAAACTTAGGCATATTGAATATCTATATAGGTTAATGCGAAATTGTGGGATATCTAAGCGAATTTAGAGGGAAAGGTGAAGAGAAGAAGGCCGAAGTGCAAGGAGGGATAAATTCTTTCGATGGTGCTTTCTAAGGAATGTGATCTATATACACCAAGTCTATTAGGAGATACAAATCAGATTTGTATGATGAAATTGATGAGGGATTTTGGTTGAGGTACATGTTGGTACATGGATTTGAGACAGTAGTTGATGTGTTAGCACATACATGGGGTGTATAGTTGATGATGTTGAATTTTTATATTGATGAAATAGTTAATATGAGTAGTTATTTTATGATTGGTACATACTTGGTACATGGTTGGATACACTTGTTTATGAATTACGGGTTGATTCTGAGGTTGTTTGGTATAGGTTGGTGCATGGTTGATGCACTTGTTTATGGTACAAGTTGATTACGGGTTGAAATTACGAGGTTGATGCATGGTTGATGCATGGTTCAGATTTAATGGTATATTTCTTGATATATCTCCCTTAGTGATGAATTCTTGTGATGGTTTCCATCATCATTCTACTTCTACTTAGAGGTGGCGAGGATGGGGCAAGGGCCAGTGGTTAACCACCTTCCGGTTATGTGAAAACATGGGGGTTGTAGCGAGAGTGGGGAGTTAGACTTCCCTTAAGTTGTAACTGAGAAACTAGAGTCGAACCTCTTCAGGTTACTCACAGAAAACAAGAGGGAAGTTGGTGCTTCAATTTAATTCTTCAAGGGGGTCGGAGCCTCCTTCCAGTTGCACCTGGAAAACAAAGGAAGTTGGTGCTTCCAATTTAATTCTTCAAGACATATAAGAAAAAGAATTCCATGGTTTTCTCCCGATTTGGGTTTCCATGTAAAACACTAGTGTACTGTGTATGTGTGTGATTATTTATTTCTTACTGCTAATTATTGGATAATAATTTTACATTGATGTAACATTTGAATAAAAAGGATTATAATTACGCTATTACTGATTCAACCCCCCTCTCAGTAATCCAACGCCATGTTCTTCTATCATATAGTTATGTGATCTCCTTAATGCTATGTGAAATACTCTCCTTATGGCATGTCACCTGATGCTCCCTTTGCATTCTAACCTCTGGTGGCATGCTTGGTTATAGGAATTCCATCAACTCCGTGATGTGGCTGTTATAAGCCTCCATAGTCTACACCATCTTCTCAATCTTACCCTCTGTGGGCATGTTCCCTTCTTGCGTGTTGTCTGGGATAGTTTTAAACACTTCGTCTACCTACTCATCTATCGTCTCTGCACATTTATTTGTGTCCTCCTTGTCAACCTACTATAAATCCTAACCTTGTACAATATCTACTGCAAACAGATATTTATAAAAGAACAAAAAAGATTCAATGGAAAATACGAACATTACACATATATTTTTCCGCTGGAAACCCAAACCGGGAAAACCAACATATTCCATATTCATTCATAGTGTTACATTGTTTACAATACAATATACATATAGGAGCCAGCGGCATCCAAAACCCTAACCTAATGACCTGGATTAGTCCAAAACCCTAATTCCTTAACCAGAAATAGAAAACCATCAGCAAAAACCATGTGCCGAAAAACCACTTAAATACATGACACGTTTCTCGAGGTAGGTGTCACGTTTCCCGAGGAAGAAAAAAAAATCTAGGAGTGCTGCCCCCAGACCCCTGCACACCCGGCGCGTATACTCAGATAATACTAATCGTGCAAAGAATATAACACATACCCAACACCTATGCCTACTTGAGTGTTATCTTCAGTCTATCACTTATTTTCTTAGCCCTTGATTGAATCTCCTGCGCAACATTGACTTGTAGTTTATGCAATGCCTTCATGGGGACCTTGGGAAATGGTAAGTCCAAGTGATCTATGTCCATCAACTGCTTATGTGCTGACTCCTCATCAATTTGCAACATGTCCCGAGTAATACACAATTTTTCATTCCCCAACGCCATGATCTATACTGTCTCATGCGCTGGAATTGTTCTTGTCTGAGACGTTGACTATTACTGCGCCTATTATTTCTGCTACACCATAGTGAGTTGTAGTTGTTCCAATGTTTCCTTTAATTCTTTCATCTTCTTCATTATCTCTTCCCTTTGCTTCTCATAATCATCCCACAACTATGTTGCATAGTCCTGTACTTTCTCTGCGACCATCTCTGTATCATCTTCTATGATTGTAAATTCAGGGACACCCTTGTGCACCTTCATCTTCTTTTGTTTTCCTCCGACCTACAAGATCGTCCTCTTCATGGGCAGTGTGTCCTTCTGCATTGTAGTATCTGGTATCTCTATGTCTAAGACATCTCCACCTCCTAGTTCATCATGCATAGGAACATTCACATCCTGTTGCGCTCCTCCATTAGTATCCTTCTGCACTCCTCCATTTCTCACTTCTGCGTTGTCCTTCTCCCACATGGCAGGATTCAGAAGAGGGTTATTTTTCCTTGGTTTTCTAATTGTTGAACTCCCCCCTGTTTCCTTCATGTGCTCCATTTCTTTTCTTGTATTCGTTGTTGGAATGTTTGACTTCTGTGAAGTGCCAACTTCTTCTTGTTGCTTACATTTTGATCCCTTATTGGAAACTACTAGTACCTTCCATCCTCTAGGCCAATATTTCATGGAACATTGTACTTCTTTTGCTGTCACAGAATACCTTAATTGTAACCATTACTTCTTGGGATACCTTTTTTCCTAAATCCACATGTTCTTCCTAGAAGCCTTAAAATTAGCTATGCTATGATGCCCTTCCACCACTTCTAGTGGTAGCCTCTAGGTATTGGCTATCGTTTCCTGCATCTCTTCATAAGACATGGAAAATATACTAGAATTTTCCTTCCTCTTTTTTTCATTTGAGGTGTGCAATAAAGTTATGTACTTTGTTGCGCGACACTTTCCTAGCCTTGGGTAAAATCTGTTGTATTACGATTCCCCCCAACCCACCAAAGCTATCAATATAATTAACTATGCATAATGGAACTCTTTTCTCAAATCCTGTGCATCCTGACACTCATCCAAAAATAAGTTTAGTAAATATGGGTTCCAACTGAGTAAAGTCCCCTTTGTGCACTACACAACTTTTGCTATAACTCCTGCATGTGCATCTTCCTTGTGACATTTCCTTAACAATTTACAAGCCATCAAATTGGTCACCAATATTGTCACGTGTTATTTTATTTTGTTGATTATGATTACTCGAGACCCTCTTTCAGTGCCATATGTATTCTTCATTTCCTCTACTAGGTATTTCTCCTTTGTCTTGTCATCCAAATACTGTTCTGGATTTTCATCATTTTTTGGAAAACCAATGATTTCTGCAATCAAATATACATATATTGATACCTCTCTATCCATCCATAGAATACTCCTGTGTACCAAGGCCAATAATTTTTTGATGCAGTTGTTTACATATTTACCCCGTCCAAAATGAGGGATTTCTAATAAGTTCATTATCCTTGTGTTATACAACCCTCTAATCCACTGCTTTGGCTATAATATTGGAACTCCTTACGAACTTGTTCCTTTTCTCTCCATATAAACTTGTGGCGCAAACTCATGGAACTTGTCCCTGTCTATTACATCATGATATGAAAACTTAAGTTTCTCCACGACAGTGCCAATGTTTCTTCTTATTGTTTACGTGATGATCTTTGTACTGTCTATTTTCCCATTGTATTTCTTGTCATTCTCGACGAACCTGCTTTCTGGTGAGCATATTCTTCTGCTTCTGCGTCTAAATCTTGTTGGCCTATAACATCCTCCACCTAAACCCGTTATTTTGTTTGTTGTGATGGTTCTCCAAAAGGTTGTTTCATTGCTTCGGCATGTCCTATAGGTTCATCTTATTATGTGTGCTCATCGTATTCCCCATTCATCTACTGTGGTGCTCCTAGGCCAAGATGTTGTGTAGGTTTTTTCTCTGGGGTAGGGTTATTTTCTTCGACCCTCATATCAACCTCCATCTCCTCTGTTGATGGAATTTTTTGTTTCTATTCCTCTACAATCGTCAGGCTAACCAAATCGATCATTGAGGAAGGAATGGCATCCACGTCCACCACTCCCTCCTATTGGATAGGGTTTATTGCTTCAATGACTACTTTCTCTTGTGGATATCTCGTGGTGCTTTGTGTTTTCCTTGCAGTTCGATTGGGAGCTCCAACCTTTGGTGGTGCCATTCTTCTAACTTTTTCAAACGTTGCTATGAATCCTCATTGAATCTTCTCAAAATCACCTGCTCGTGCTCATATTTCTTCCTTAGATCTTGTTTTCTTCAAGTCACAATGAGTCTTCTTTTTCACATTTCTTGCTTTTATAGTTCCTGTCATAAATGCTCTATCATATCCCACTTTTTCGATCATTGCCTTTTTCTTTTTTCGACCGCTTTCTATCCTGTCACATTGCGTTTTTTGTCTCGTCACCTTTTTATAGTGCGCATTATATTCTTTCTCTGTCACACCACTTACTATCTGTCGCATGTTCTATCATTTAACTTTGCATGCAAAAACACTTATCCATCTACTACATCTTTTTTTATTTTTCTTCTTTTCCTAATTTTTTTCTTCCTTTTTGTTCTTTTAACTCCTACTATATACACTATGTACAATTCTACTTTCTGCGCTGCAAATACTGAGGGTTACTAAGTCGATTGTCCCTATACAATTTTAGTTGACTACCATTCACCAATCCTTGAATCTCCTTGCCTGTTAAATCCTGCAGTTGCACAACACCTCCATCTGTGAAAAACTTGATCTTAAAAGGCCCTAGCCAATGCATCCTGAGTTTCCTTCGGTGCTGCAAATATTTACCTTCATAGAGGAAAACCATATCTCCTTCCTTAAATTTCTTCTTATTAATGCTCCTATCATGCCAATTTTTATCATTTGCTTTATGTACTTCCTGGTGGAAACTAGCCATAATTCTATCTTCTTCTAGTTCCTTGAGTTGAGCTAATCTTTCTTGAGTTGCGCCTCTTTCTGTCATGTTTGTAATGGATGCAATGCATAGACTAGGTATCAAATATTCCAAAGGGACTATTTCTTCTTGTCCATACACCAATCTGAAAGGTTTATGCCCTATGAGTTTCTTACATGTAGTTCTATAAGGCCATAATATTGTTGGTATCTTCAAATCCCAATCATCCCTATTTACATTGAAAATATTAGTTAAGGCATTCTCCAATATCTTATTAAATGCTTCCAATGTTCCATTTGCATGAGGATGGTATGGAGTGATCTTCTAATGATGTATCTCAAACTCTTCAGTCATTTCCTAGATGGTAGTATTGATAAAATCAGTCCCCTGATCACTCATCAGAATTCTAGGACATCCAAACCTTGTGATTACTTGTTTAAATAGGAAGTGTGTTGCACTTTCTTCACTGCAATCTTTCATTGATGTTGCTTCATCCCATCTGGTTAAATATTATGTTGTTGTAATTATGTACCTTGCTCCTGATATTCTTGCTGGCGGATTGATTGGTCCTACAAAGTCTATTGCCTATTTATCAAAAACTTTAAGAGTTACCCGAGGTCTCAATAAAATTTCATCCCTCCAAGATGGATTTCCTACCCTCTGACAGACATCACAATTATGACAATATTCCTTTGCATCTTTTGAAACTGTTGGCCACCATAGTCCTATGTGCAATATCTTATGCACAATAGATTTACCTTCATAATGTCCTCCAACTATTCCTTCATGTGCTTCTGCTAAAACGATAGGGTGTTCATGCTTCATAAGACATCTCCTTAGAATATTATCTTTACCTAATTTATAGAAGTGTCTTGCAATAAGTTGGTATTCTTTAGCTCTAACCACCAGTCTTCTTCTTTGCAGTATTATATTCCTTTGGGGCAAATCCTATACTCAAAAAATTAATAATGTCAGCAAACTATTCATCAACAATATGTACTGAAAAGAGTTTTGCATAAAGAAAATTCTCCTCCAAGATGTTTGGTTCCTCTCCATCAGTTATTTGGGACAGGTGATCTGGCCCTGCATTCAATCTTCCAAGTCTTACAACTACTTCAAAATCAAAATTCTGAAATACCAACAACCATCTACACATTCTTCCGCCCAACACTATCTTGTTAACCAAATATCTAAGAGCTGAGTGATCTGTAAACATCTTAAAATGTTCCTCTAACAAATAATTTCTAAACTTCTATAATGCATACACCATAGGCAAACCTTCTCTTTCTATTGTATTATAATTATGTTCTGAATCCGAAAGCTTCCTGCTTGCAAATGCTATAGGGTGATCTATATCACCTTATCCTGGTTGTGTTAATACTGTTGCAAGTGTTATTGAAGATGCATCCACATGAACATGGAACTCTTTTGACCAATATGGAAAGACTAAAATTGGTGTTGTCACCATTTTCTCCTTTAAGATGTCCAAACTTTGCTGGCACTCATCATTCCACTGAAATTTGATATCCTTCTTTAACAATTTCTCCACATGCACGATAATATGTGCATAGCCCCTTATAAATTTTCTATAGTAGTCTGTATGACCAACTGTAGATTTTAACTGGTGCACTGACTTAGGTGGTGGTAAATTAACAATGACAACAATCTTCACAGGATCAACCAACAGACCTTGTTTACACACCACATACCCTAGCAAAATTCCAAATGGTGCACTGAATATGCATTTATTAATGTTTAAGGAAATCTAACACTGTCTACATTTGTCTAGCATCAATCTTCACACTTCAACATGATGTTTCAATAAGCTAAATACTGTCCAATCATCCAAGTAAACTTCCAAAAATTTATGCATGAAATCCTTAAATGCAACTACTACTACTCTTGAAAAAATAGCAAGGGCATTCTTCAACCCAAAAGACATCATTGTGTACTGATATGACCCCCATTTTGTAGGAAGTGTAGTCTTATGATGATCCTCTGGTATTATCCTGATCTAGTGACACCCTGTAAATCCATCAGTAAATGAGTATGCTTCTTGTCCTCGTACATTCTCCAATACTTCATCTATAAATAGGGTAGGAAAGGGATCATGTAGACATGCATCATTCAACTTCCTCAAGTCTACAAAAATCCTTATTCCCCCTTGCTTCTTCTCCTGAACTACCATAGTGCTAATCCACTCAGATTATTCAACATGTAGTTTTACACCAACCTCTAAAATTTTATCAATTTCTATCTTCACTTTCTGCTTATACACTAGATTCATCTTGTAGGGTCTCTGTCTTATTGGTCTGGAATTTGGTTTCAAAGGGATCTTCATTTTTCCAATTTCTCCTGCTACCCATTTCATCTCTGAAAACGTTGTTGGAAATAGGTCACTATACTCGTGTTGTAACTCTGTTATTCTTTCCACTGTTTGGTTATCCAAATAGTCACCAATACTTGCAATTTTCAGTCTCTCTTCTGTTCCAAAATTGACTTTCTTGATCTTCAATGGTGCAGAAAAATATTATGACTCTAACTATGGACCTTCTACTTCTCTTTCCCCTTCAACTTCTATGATCTGAATATCGTGCAGGTTTTCTTTTGTTGGGTCCTCTTCTACGATGTGATAACAATGTAACAACTGTCTGGTTGTATGTCGATTATAATTTTGATAAGTTGTGGCCATTTCAACTTCAAGTTCTTCAAATATTCTCTCTTTTACCAACTTCAGTGCTATATCCATCACTGGATTCTGATGCTCAAATGCAAATGTAATGACAAAGTTCTATTGAATCTCCTCCCAATTTGCAGTTCCTTTGCGCAATTCCAATTATGTATACCAATTCCTTGGGATGCCTTATAATGTATGAATGAAGTGATGTGGCCATTCTTTAGGTGGTACCAATATCCATTGGGTTATGCATCTATCTATATGTTCTCTGGGTTTCCCTATTCCTTCATATTTCACCAGATATTTCTTCTCCTATTATGTGCCAAATCTAATGCACAATAACCTCTTGCATTGATACTAATTATTGATATTCTCTTTATGAGTACCCCACCAATGTGCATGTGTTGCTTTCAAGGCAATGTATAATATTGGTAACCTTTTATTTTCCAAGACGTCTAATTCAAACTTGCTTAAAAATTATTCTAAATTATTCAGACCATAAAAAGTTGGACGTTCTCTTACCTCTGTGCCAACCCATCTTAGTGCCCACATCATTCTTGCACATCTTCTGGTAGATACATCGTGTAAGCATTGTAACCAATTTTCTAGTCCTATGTCTAGATATGAAGCACAAGAAATAATGCTTCTCCAACTCAAGATTCCATCTACTATTGGGTTAATTTAATCTTCCTCGTGCACAGTAGTTCTATAAAACTGATTTACTTCATCTGTGATAAAGTTGTCTGTCGCATGTTCAACATATCTTCCACCTTATGAAGGATATAAGGGTGCTATAAATATGTATTCCCCTGATTCAGAAATCATTTTCTTGGTCTTCAAGTTGATGATAGCTTGATTGTCAAATGCCCAATCCAGTCCCAACAATGATGGATAAGGTGTAGTATTACCCACTATATCAATCACTTCAAAGTTTTCCATAGTGCGCACACCATCTAAATATACTGGTATGCCCTTCGATATACTAATGAGTTCCCAACCTTTGCGCATTACTTGGGAGCAAGAATGAAAAAATGGTACTCATTCTTCATCTGTGATATGCTTAGCTGCCCAAATATTCTCACAAATAAACAAATGCTTCTCTGGGTCCTCCGACCCTTCTCCATGAAACTCTGGTAACCGAATAGTTGGATATGCTCCTGCCATTGTAAATTTTGTTGTACTACCACCTCCACATGGTGTAGATAAATGAATACTGCTAGCTGAATTTTTACTTCCACTTGAATTTTGATTGGTCCTTCGACCTGCTAAAATCCTTCTACTGCTAATTTTTGGTTGCCTAAACGATTCTTCTTCTTTAGATGTATTAGTCACACATGGGGTTATGGGTTCTGCTCTAATTTTGATATGGAATGGAGATCCTTCTTCCGCGTGAACCCTTGACCTAAGACGTAATAAGAACGTATATAAGCATCTACATGTAATAAGAAGGCACCAAAAACCTAGCATTAATATTGTTTATTTTCCTCTCATATGTGGCGCTCAATATTTCCTCAATCTACCCTATAGCATGGAGATCCTCTACCCCTTCCTCATCACTATCCAAGCCCTCTCACTCGACTACTTTCCTCTTTTTACTATTGATCTTATACTGGTAGGGTCTTCCGCTGCGCATCACTCCCACTCTATCCAATATATACTTGGTTTGCTCCTCATTCATCATAATGGGTCCATTGCTTCCTTCTTCTGGCCTCTCTCCAGATCTCAGATCGTCCTTAGTGCTTTCCCCAGTCTCCCCATGCACGCAGAGTGATTTAGTTGTATGACTCCATTGTCATCACACCTTTATCATGCAATAAAATCTTGATCGATGTATAAAGTCACCTAATATACCTTCCTCTTGGTCCTTTAAAGAACTCCTACTCCGCAATAATGTTTGACTTCATAGTATCGACTACAAACTTAGTAATAAATCATGCAACAATAATGTCTAGCCATAAATCCATTGCGCTCATGCATTTGTTATTGACTCTTTTAAATGCACAATATTCTCAATAGTCCACTCTATTGGTCTTATCTGATTAGTCGGGTGATTATCCTTCAACCTCAATATCCAATCCTATAGCAACTCTGGGAAATAACAGAAAAATGCCTCATGAAGATCAATAAATACATACCTTACCAAATACTGACACAATGTATACTTGGAAATTCTATTGTCTTTCTACGCAAAATTGTGCTCTTTTGTCTCCAACCATCTTTCAATCTCTTGCTTAGTAGGGTTCCATGGTATAAACATCCCCTTCTACCACTGCATTCTCTTCACCGTCTTTCTCATCAAATCCCTTCCAATCCGATTTTCTGAGTTCTACCTTAGGTTTCCAACAAAACCTTGCAAACCATCGGCCCTTCTGGAGACGAGAAGGAAACATTACGCACAAAGTGCACAATGAAATCTCACCCGAGATGGATTATGGGTGACTGCAGGACCCAAATGTCTACAATCATGGAAGAGATGTTTCTCATGGGGATGTTAGGCATTCTTTCTACCTCAGATATATCAGATCTATCATTATATAACCACATTCATTCATAAACATTCATTATGCAGTAAATATCATTATTATTCTAGTGCACACTGCATTTTACTACTAACATGTTCATTCATTCATTCATCATAAACCATTGCAAAACATAAAATAAAAATTCCACATAGTGACACAATGTTTTACTGTGGTTCACCCCGCTGGGCTATGTCCACAAAGATATGGTATTATTTGCTTCTTTATTCATCTTCCTCAAAATAGTGTGTTGTACGTATTACATCAAAAGTGCATATGAGATGCACATGTATGTGTGAGGCTGACCAGTGTCACACCAAGCTCCCTAGCTTGAGACCTGACCCTCAGTTACAATCCATATCTCTAAAAAACTGACTCATCTCCAAAACTAGTTCCATACTAGACAACTCAAGCAAAAAATATTCCTCTCATAAGATGATATGACATGATCTCCTCAGATCTTACAATACATATTTATACTGAAAAAATTGGGTTAAAACCCTTACAACAAGGACCCAAAACCCTAAACCTAAGTGGATTAGCTTTGTTCACTATCTAACTTACTGCGTGCGGTTAATCCACTTCCTTTTTCTTTTCCTTTGACTTTCCTTCTTCCCGACCCTTCTTTTCCTTGATCTCTAGTGTGTGTTGCTTTTATGGTCTTTTTTCTAACTGCTTCAATAATTCCTGCATTGTTCCCCAAAATAGCCTGCGCCAACAAAACTCCTCAAGAGTAACTTGACCCCTAATCAAAGATAACAATGCCCATAATCACTAAAAATGTAGCCTCAACTCGGCCTCCACAAACCCAAATCAACCTCTATAAACAAGAACTCAATTGTAAAAAGATGAAATACTTAGCCATAGTGAAGCATAGTGAAGGAATCTGAATGATACCTCATCTTTGATTGGATAGAGTAGATAGTTTCACCACTGAACCCAATCCCAAACTTATCTAGGGTTTTTCATCCCAAGAGCCAAATCCACAAGAGCTCTCTCAATTGTTTTTTACAAAATAACAATTGCATAATGAGAGAGGGTGCCCTCATCCCTCTTTTATTTGCTCATTGACTCTTTTCCGACCCTTTTACTCTTTTAATAAATTAAAGTGACTTATAAGCTCAAGTCACTTAAAACACCTTTTCCTTTAGTTACTCAATGCCACTTTATAAAAAGATTGATTTAAACCCCTTTGACATTAAATAATTAATTAATTCACTTTTTCCCTTCATTGACTATATCCTACGAGAATCACTCGGGCTATTCTATCAATATCCTTGAGGTCATTTGGAAAGGGACATTACAATCCTCCCTTCCCAAGATTGATTATCATCAAGAAAATGCAAGTTTGGATGTTGCAAGATCTGGTCACCTTCCCACGCAGAATCCTCTGTTGGAAAATCTCTCCACGTGATGAGGTACTCTCGGATCACCCTGTTACACAATTTCCTCTCCCAGACCTCCAAAATCTCCTTAGGAACCAACAATAACTACCCCTCCTCATCTAATTGGGGTAACTCTGCTAAAGAAGTGACAATGTTGTCCCAATGCCTTCTTGAGGCACAGAACATGAAACACATTATGGATTTTACTGCCTTCTGGAAACTCAATCTAATAAGCCACTTCACCAACCCTTCGAAACACCTTGTAAGGACCCTAAAAGTGTGGCTTAAGATTTTCTGCACCACTGTTATTCATTGAAGACTGTTTGTATGGTTGTAATCTAAAAAACACCAAGTACCCCACCTCAAAGTGTGCTTGATCCTGTGCCTATCCGCATAAATATTCTGCTTATTTTGTGCCACTTGTAAATTGTCCTTGAGATACTTGAGGATGTATTGAATCTCCTATATCCAATCCTTGGCTTTGGGAGCCCTATTATCCCCAAACACCAAATCAACAATTGAAGGAGAATCATAACCATATAATTCTCAAAATGGGGTTATACCAATGGACATATGATACATGGTTTTATAACAGTGTTCCCCCAAATGCAACCACTTAACCCATGCCTTCTACTTCCCTAATACATAGTTACGTAAATACCCCTCGAGCCACTTGTTCACGATCTTTGTTTGACCATCTATCTGGGGGTGGTAACTAGTGCTAGGAGTCAACTCTATGCCAACCAACCTGAACAACACCTACCAAAATGCATTGAGGAACCTATGTCTATCACTGATAATGTACTTCATTATCCCATGGAGTCTGAATACTTCCCTGAAGAACAACTCTGCTACTTGTGTTTCCTTGTATTATGAGGATATGGAAAATAATATGAAAACTTGTTCAATTGATCGACCCCCACACATATGCAGTATCTTCCCTATACCTTTGGTAGCCCTGTGATGGAGTCCATCGACACACTTTCCAACTTTTTCTTCGGGATGGGTAATGGATGTAATAACCCCGCAGGATGAGTCTACTTTGACTTATTTTGCTGACAAGCCATACACTCCTTCACATGCTTCAATACATCATATTTGAGGCCTTTCCAAGTGAACCTCTCCCTAATATTCTTATAAGTTTTAAAGTACCCAAGATTCCCTGCCAAGGGTGTATCATGCATAGCCCTCATAATCTTTTCCTCCAATGTAGACTTTTGGACTAAGTATATAAGATCCTTGTAGTAGATGATGTCACCCACCACTTTGTACCTGTCATTCTATATGATGTGATCCAACAAATCGCATGAAAATTTATTCTTGGAATACTTTACCAAGAAATAATATTTTAAGTCAGCTAAAATCTCTACAAGTGAACATATCTCTGGTTTCCTGGAGAGAGAATTCACAACCACATTTTTCATTCGTTTCACATACTCAATGTCAAATCCATATTCCTATATTTTGCTAACCCACTTATCTTTCCTTTCATTTAATTCCTTCTACATCGAAGATCCTGACCACTCTACGCTTTGGTTCCATTTCAAGACCCTTCCTTTTTCCCCCAACACTGATCATACCAGTCTTGAAATACAAGAAGGCTTGATAGTTTGATGGGATACTTTCGGCAAGTATAAGATCACATTTTGTTATTTAAGAGGGCAATTAATGTTTTGCGCAACCCACATTACTATCCCACTCTCCGACCAAACAATATAAGTTTGAATCCACCAATGAACTACAAATTAACCCGCTCCTGCGCCGCCAATCTGCATTTCATTTAATCCCAAACATGGTTCGGATTTAGTGATGGATTTTGTAGGGCGCATTTACACCCTTGAATTTAAGAACTGATGCGATAAGGTAAGTATTCTCACCGTTTAAATTACAAATACATATTCAAATGCACCATTCAGTGCACAAATATTTTATTCCTCGGAGCAGTCGAAGGAGCGAGAGAACACGTCGAAGAGATTACAGTCAGTATTTAACTCTAAACCAGGTTAATATTGTGCAAGGAAGAGGTATGCATTGTCTCTATCATTTCTACATTTGAAATTGTGTCTATAATACTTGTAGAGGTTGGTATCTCACTCTATCTGTTTACATAAAATGCCTCCAAGAAAGCTGACAACCAAGCGCTCACCAAGGATGCCCAAACTAAAGGAACCAGAGGTCGGGGAAGGATCTACAATGAGTGTTGCAAGGGAGATGTATTTCTCCTCAAATATGGAATTGATTATCTGCATGTCCACCAAGAAACAGTTTACCCAGCCTCCAGCATTCGGTGACACAGAGGCAACCACAGGGTCTAAAGTGGTGCTCTCGCACTGGGGCGACATGTACAACAAAATTATCCAGGAGGACTACCTTGAGTTCACGCCTCATAGCAATACAAATGTCTGAATATTGGATGATGAGGTATTTCTAAACATTCAGAGGTCAAATATGCATAGGGTGGCTAGCTGGACCCCATTTCTACCCTACATCGAGACCTTGGGATGGATAATTGACCATGCTGACATGATGAAGTGTACCATCAATAATGAGCAAGGTGAGTGTGTTGGTGTTTTCCTTCCAGTGGAGGTGCAGAAGTACTACAAACTTAGAGACCCAGAGGAAAGGATAAACATAGACTTCGTGGTCAAGTTCTATGAGGTTCATGATACCAGCTGATTTCTAGCCTCATGGTGGAAAGAAGACAATAAATTCACAAATATGAGCACTGGATGGTACAACACAGTAAATCTCTAAGAGCCATACATGTATCTAATGGCGTTAATATTTTGGTTATATGGAGAAAAGGATTGCTCCAAATTTTCAGAGGCATGGATGCCTTTGGCATACACCGTGGTGATTTCAGGGAGCAACTTCAATTGGGGAGCCATTATCTCCAAGCAACTTAGTATAAATCTTTCACAGGCCCAGTCGTCGAAGGAAGGAGAGGTTTCAACCTTCTACATGGAATCCTACTTGTTGGATGTAATTTGCGCAAGGAACATTTTTGCAAGTATGAATCTCAACTAACATATTTCTGAATTGCTTGTACATGTCTATTTCAACATATTATAGGAAAATAGTTACAAGAGATCATATGCTTTAATATGCAATGAGTTCCTAGCTAGGGTATACTTCATCATCTTTAGAAAAGAGTGCCCTCTACTTTCGATGGAGGCAAAGAAGATGATAGAAAACTTT
Organism: Picea sitchensis; assembly: GCA_010110895.2. Classification (NCBI taxonomy): domain Eukaryota; kingdom Viridiplantae; phylum Streptophyta; class Pinopsida; order Pinales; family Pinaceae; genus Picea; species Picea sitchensis. The sequence goes on from SNQJ01S0025885.1 coordinate 57,090, forward strand.
TGCCACTGGTACTTCAAAGAAACTAGCACTTATATTAGAGTTTTCAGAGCTACTGACGCACCCCACCTTATCCCTATTCATGTCCTGAATTGCCTCATTTTGGGGGTGATCTGCTACCAGACCATCTTGGAAGGCTACAATGCCTCCCTGGTCAAAGACAAGAAGAAATCTTTCATTCCCTATGGTTTCCACATAGGATTTTACATGGTCAGAGACACCACGCATGCAAAACAGGAGGGGTTGAATCAACTTGAGTACCGGTTTCATACAGGATGCTTTCACAAGCACGATCCCAAGGGCTTAGTTCCCCAACACACGACGTAGGTATCCTCCTATTGGTCGTATGCTCATGATAATTTTGAATACAAAATCTTCACTGAAGGCGCCTAGGATTGGGAGGAAGTACTGCAAAGAAGGGCCAACCCAAATATGACTAAGTTCAAAGCAATGTACCTAGATGAGAAAATTGAAACCATATAGCACTCTGCTTAAGAATTCATTGGGGTCGGAGAGGAAAGAAGAGAATTGAAAGCAACGAAAGCACACAAGAGGGGTACGTTGTTGTTTGAAGAAGCCGAAAGGGTTATGCAAAGGTTAGAGGAAGACCCCCCACTTAATCCTCTGATAGAACCTCTGAGGATTACCCCGATCAACACCAACAGCCATGAGGTAGAGCCAAATGTCTCAAGTGCCACCCCACCAACAAAAAATTTTGATCGTGAAGAAACTGTCCAAGTGAGATCCTCGATAACAACTGCAGTTCAACAAAGGACAATAAGAGTATCAAGCAGAACATGGGTGCCAGCCGTTCTTTTGGACCTAATCACTATATATGATGATGATGAAGGCTCAAAGGCTTCACACATAACTCTGATTGTAATCACCGAGGAGGAAATCCCAAGAGAAGTATCGACTCTAGCTTCTGATGAAATTGTACTGGAACCTTGAGAGGGATGCCAGGAAGCCAGAATCACTACTAATGTTGAATTTCTCAGTTCACTGGAAACATAATTGACATGAGAGACTCAGTTGCATGATGCCAAATCCAAAGATGACATGGGAATGGGTGAACAAGGAGGAACAATGAAGCTACCCTAAATTAGCACCCCACTAGCCAAACTTTCAATCGGTACTGAGCTTTTGCCTACTCCCTCATCTGGAGTGAAAACATAGCTGATCATTAAAGCCAGACAAGAGGACCAGCCAACAAAGCATCCAAGAAACGCCCCTGCCAAGGATCCAAGTGGGCCTAGCTGTGAAACATAACAAGAACCTGCACGAGAAGATACCATGGAGCATCTCTACATAGCAGGAAACTTGGGAAATACTTTGTCCTGAGGAGATCAACAGATTCCAAAGCCTATAGATGAAATCGTCGACGTGCAAGCCATTGATTATGACATGAAGAGAAAATATGTGATGAAAAGGATGGTCAAGAAAGGAAAAATCACCTTGGATAACACTCTGTTCATAACCACAGAAGAAACACTATTTGACACAGAGCATGCTAAGATGACCAAACTCATTGGAGCGGGAATGGCCATAACGGATGTCACACTTGACAGAGAAAAGAAGGACGAAGAGGAGGGAGCTACAATGAGAAACGAATTGGACCATCTTCATCATCAGGCTGAGTACTACCAGAACTCGACACATGTGGTGGTACTCTTAAAGAGCGAGTTCTGAGAAATATATGGGCAATTCAGAAGATAAAGTGACCTCTTCACCGCTTGAGTAGCCGATCTTCAAGAAGATACTTTAATGGCGATGGAGACCTGCAAAGATATGCAACGATGGTTCAAAAAGGCACATCAGGCCTTAGAATGAATCGACTACATCAGTGAAGTGTAGAAGGGTCGTGATTCAGAGGAGCATGGTATCCGAGTGTTGATGGACAACAACATCGCTCAAATACGAAAAGAAACTGAACACCTGGTGTCCATGGTCCAAGAGCCTTAGCGTAGAATACAAGAAAGGTGGGAAGAATGCGAGAAAAGATGGGAGAAAATCAACCTGGAAATAAGGGACATTAATTTTCCAGAGTTTGGTCCACCAGAGGATTTCACCGACTTACAAGATATTGTTAAACATCATGAAGAGAAAGACCTGGCATGGGAAACATATATTTCACATATTTCAAGCATGATCCCAGGTCCATTGAAGAAGTTCATGGAACCCTCGATCAAAGCTCTGGTAGTCTTACAACGCTTAAGTGTCAAATTGATCAAGTACAAGGAGCAGGAAGTAGAGATAAAAGAAGTCCTCTCCACCCCGATGGATCAACATAGGTTCCCATATGCAAACACATTCGAAGACCTCTTCTTCAAGTGGTCGGAGTATGATAGAAATAATCCACTACAGTGAAAGGATCAGATGATCTTAGGAGAACAAAGAGATAAAATATGCCATGTGTCATTTTGTTTCACTTAACACAACTTTTAGTAGTTATTTTTAGCTTAATGATTCTTTATAAATGGGGATATCGACCTCGTGTTTAGGGGTCAATGGTTTTGGAGAGAAAGAATTTTTCTGAAAATTTGTAATAGAACTATTTCTATGCAAGTTGATTTTAATTAAGAAGTTTTGTTTAGAACCAAAGACACTTCTATCATCTGAGGCGTGAATGTGTTTAGACCGAGGAGGATTATCTATGTCTTCAGATTCGATATTTGTTGCTTTGTTGAGTAAGAGTTGTTGTACCTGTATTTAAAGTTATCTTGTGATGTTGTAACCGATCTTTTATTCTGATTGGTGACTAGTAATCGAGTATGTTAACCTGTGATTGATAATAGAGCATTGGGAATTACTTTTCTTGCATTAGCTTCTTGTCACATGTATGTTTCTTTTTTGTAACTGTTATCTTAGACAATGTCGAATGTCCACTAATCAAAATGGTATTAATGATTGTTTGAAGTTGTCTAGATATTCTTCGTCTGCATGCCAGGGTATAAAGGTTATCCTAAACCTAGCCTTCCCCCCAAAACACATAGTTATCTTCTCTCTATCATCTAGTTTAGAGTTTTATCTTTCTTTTGTTATAATGTTTAAAAAAAAAGAACCAAAAAGAGAACCACCTAGCCTGAGGAGAAGGCTTAACAAAAAAGACATATCTATCAATCACAATTAAAGCCCATCGATAAACCTAGCCAGATCACAAATCTGGAGAACCTTGCCACTCATCAAACGCTTACAAGTCTAATTGGGCCTCCTAGGCGGGTTTGGTTCTTGTTGTTTAGTTAAAGGGATCTCAGACCCCTCAACAGGACCCTCAACCCACCCCCTGAAAGTCACCCATGTCGAAGTAGTTGACACGTCGACTCAAAATAAATTCATCCTATAATTTTCACAAAATATATAAAGGCACCTCCCTGATATTGCAGGGAGATTTATCAAATACCATGTACCACCTATCCATCCAGTTTTCATTAAATTGTGGGTGGATACACCAGTCAATGCAAATGTGTTTCTTGTTCATAGGTGGTTATTGTCCAGATCGAGGATCAATAAAAATAGACATCATTTGTTGTTTTGAAATAGCCAAATCTCTAACTTGGTTTCTATCCAATCCAGTGTTGTAATACTCAAACATTCTTGCTCTATATTCATAAATAGAAGTCAATTTCCCTTGGGCACTTGTAGTGGACCTCACAATGACGTCCAATGAAGTGTCCAAGGACTCTCTTCTTGGTTCTCTTGTGCCCCTTAATTGATTTATATGTGTTCTTAATGTGGCAAACCCCTCATGAATTTTGGTGTTTATGTTGGGTGGTTGTGGTGGGTTAGGGTTTTCCTCTCCTTGGTCTACTGGTTGGCGGTTTACATTGTCTTCGGGTTCCATTTTATAATATATGTTGCAATTTAAAAAGACAATTTAATAAGTGGACTTATGACAAAGGTATTACAAACAATAACTTCATTTTATCTCAACAAAATCATTAACATAATTTTGTGTAAAACAAAGAAAAACTGTGTTATCTTTACAATAAACTTGAAAAAAAACTATACAAGATTAGTGAATTATTAAGAGATTTACATTCAAGTATCAATTATATGTAGTGAACCAAGAGAGGAAATGACAAAAAATCAACCATACCTTTCTTGCAATGGACACGGTGGCAAGATCCCAGGCTTTGCTCCCCCTCTAGTCGCCCTATTTGCTTGCTCCAATTATTAAAATTGTGAGATATGGTGTGCAAATGTGCACAAAACGTGCTCGTGGTCCCTTAAAAATTGGGCACAACAGGAATGCTTGTGCATTCCTAAGAACACACACACGTTCTCAGGAATGCGTACATGTTCTTAAAAATGCGTGCTCGTTTCTGCCGATGAACCTACGTGGAAAGCTAACTAGAGGTTTGGGCCTTACCAAACCCATAGGATTAAGAACACATATGCGTTCCTGTGAGTGTACATTCCTACTGACCCCCTTGCCACTTTTTTGACCACCAACTTTGTGCACACACCGAAGTACATCACGAACATCCCAATGCTTTGGAGCATAACAAGAGGCTCAATTCTTGATAATCTTCAACAAGTAATACAAGCTCCTTTTCCATTTCTTTATTTCTTTCTATTTCCTTTGTATTTTGATTTGTTTCTTTCTCTTTAGAGAGATTTCCTTGCCCACATTGATTTACTACTAGCTACTAATCCTTCTTTAAACTTGAGATAAGTACCCATTTAAAATTAACCCAACTTAGGGTGAAATATTACAAAATTTTAATAACTAATTTGGAATATCCCTCTTTTCTAAGCTTTTGGTTGCCTCAAAAAACTGGACTATGACTCAACTTTCCTACTCTAATGTTATGTCGGTGAGAGGGTAAATTGTGTGGGGGCGCAATGCTTCACGCTAACGGCTACGTCACAAGCACTATTAAGCACTATAATATTAAGAATTAGTCAATACCAAGCTTTTGGAGTTGGGTGAGGGACTCAATAAAAAAAAATAGCACAATAAACTTTTGGTTGTTTAAAAAGTCTAAATGGAACTACTCTATAACATAGAGTGATCTCTATTGTTAAATCCATGTAATTTTTAATTTTTAATTATTATTACTTTTTAATAAAATATTAAAATTATAAAATTGAAAATTTAGAATATAAATAATTTTTTTATTTTATATATATATATATATATATGATAAGAATCATACATAATTATAATAATATGGAATCATTCTTCAAAACCAACTGTATACGTACAGGTTAATACAAACCACACATTTGCCGACACCAATCCAAACCCATTCCAAAATACGATGAAATTCTACAAATATTCTAATTCATACAATATTCTATATAAAAAAAATCTAAACGACCATCCATTAAAGCAACCATTGACCGGTGTCCACACATTCATCATAAAATCCAGAATGCCCCTTCTGACCAATCATAATTTGTCAAACATAGCGTAAAAAACTGACCATCATTATGGAATCAGTACAAAAGGATTTAGAAATGAAATTCCATGCTTTCGATATCTCGATATCTTAGTAGTTAGAGTCATATAAATATATATCCATCTTAACTTAATATTTATTAACCATTCATAATAATTAATATATAAACAATTTTTTATTATTAACTTATAATAATTAATATATCAACAATTTTTTATTATTAAAAAAATCCAAATGTGAGATACTTACATACAAACACATCTTTTATTCCCATACTGACGAACTATAATGGATGGGATTAAATTACAAAATTGGTTTTTGGAATGTTTTTTCAATAATTTGACATTACAAATATACAACATTCAAATAACTACAATGAATTGGATAAATTACAAAATTGGTTCTCCAAAAAAACAATTTAATAATTTAACATTAGAAATATACAATATTCAAATGAAAAAACGTTCAACCTCAAAAATTTAATTATGCCAACAAGGACTCTCAACCTTATAAAGCTAATGCTTATTTTACACTCGTTAATGGATTAAAGATATATCTTTTCCAGGATATTATTCGTCCTTATCAGTTGCAAAAAGCTCAGTAATAGTGAAGAGCACGCTTTTATCTTTGAATGGTACCTAAACCTAAAAGATGGAAAACATAAGCACCTTACTTTCACGTGCCGAGAGATGACTTTTATCAGTAAATGACTTTTATCATGGCAATAAAGGAACTTTTATCGTATTTGTGTTGGACAATTCCACCATTTTCTTTGTGCGGCCCCGTTCTTTCGCCCTTCCATGACAGGATAGCGGTTATCAACGTCATATTGCGCGCCAAGTAGAAGTATATGAAACGGAAATCGGAAATAGAGGATCGAGAATATCATTTACGCAAAGGAAGACGAGCACAAATTTCATTCCAAAAAGGCAAAATACAGTATAGATCCATAGAAGCATTGGGCTTATTAGATTGTGTTCAGG
>SNQJ01S0025885.1:87047-105285 GCA_010110895.2 Picea sitchensis
CGAACAAATTGTTGAATTACTTTTTCCATATTCTTGGAAAATATATGCATATGTAATAAATTTACCCTTTTCTTAAGTTGCTTAAACAACATATTCTTTGTATAAGATGTAGAATTCTAACTTTGTGAAATTATTTGGAATATGTGTCATATATCTACCTGCCATGCACTAACCATGCTTAAAAATTTTATGTCACACATCCATAAAATTATAATGTTTGTCAATGGTCCCTTGCCTTGTCAATGATGTACTTTTGAATAAAATGTAGGATCTTTTTCTAGTAATGTTTGAATTCTTAATAGATGTATATTACAAATTTAGTGAATTATTTTGAATGTATTTCTACAGTAACACATCTACAATGTGATAATCATAACTTGCCAATATAAATGTCATGAACCCTCTTGAATTTGCAATTTTCGTAACATTTTTCCACTCATTGGCAAGAGTATTCCTTCTTTTCTAGAAGGCATAGTTCTTAGTCTAGATATTCTAAAGATTCATTTTGGTAACATCTACTTGTAATCAAATCATCGATAGTATTTGGATTTATGAGATATTTCCTCATCATAAGTGATATTCCTTCTTCATATGATTATGAATTTGTATTTTTTTAATAATAATAAAAAAAAATTTTTTTTAATTAATTAAACATTGATGTCATTCTATTAGCATCAATATATGAACATGTACTCAATAATTGTCGATATATCTACATTTCTATATGTTTATATATATGGGTTTATCGATATTCATATATCTCAATGATGTTTTAATGACATCCATAATGTCGTTAAACGAGCACGGGAGATGTTAAGGTCCAAATAATGAAACTGGATGTTAGAGGAGATATTGATATATCAATTTTTGTAATTGTCTAGAAATTGACGTTATTGCAATCACATTGATGCCTAAACGTCGATATAGAGACTTTTGGCACTATCTGGAAACTGACATTAATGAAATCATATTGATTCCTAGATGTAGATATATCAACATTTAAGGGGTGAAATTTACTATGCAGTCCCCTTCTCACAACTCTTCAAATTTTCCATATGAAAAATACTGCTAGTGTTTCAGAGGAGTGTTTCCCACAATCTTAAGTTCAATCCCGGAAATGATGACGATTCATGGTTGTATTAACCAAACAAATATGATGATTCACCACCATTGTTGAGTTTTTACAACCATGAACCATCATTGTTGCTCAACTTGAACTCATGATTGTAGGAAACACTCTTTCAAACTACAAATATGAGTCATTTTGTAAAGGAAAAATGCAAAATTGTGATATGGGGATTAAAGATAAAAAAACATAGGGAAATAAATATAACTTAGCTTGGGCAGTAAGAGAACTCTTCATTTCATTTTTTCTTTGTCTTTATTTCCTAAAAAAATAAAATGTAATGTGCATCACAAACATTGATATCGTTATTTTGAGTCATTTTACTATGTTCATTAGTGAATACATATAATGTATAATATCAATAAAACATACATTCGAGAATTTGAAGGGTAAAAGAATGGGCCTTAAAACTAAAAATGAGCTATCAACATCAAATTCAAAATAACCAATGAGGATTCAAGAAGATGATGATGCCAACCATAAAATTGAATAATTTTGGAGGGAGAGAAAAAAAACTACTCCTGTATATTTTCAAATTATTTCCTTACACATTTATTCAAATTTCAAGTGTGGGCACTCATTGGATGCATAATTAAATTCCACATCCAACAAGTAACCACTCTGCATACTTTTGAAAGGCAGCACATCAAGATAAAATTAAGAAAATGCATGCATTAAGAAACATAAAGAAACACATTTTTCAAATTATTTCAAGTTTATCTCATTGTGGGTCTCTCAAAAATATGCAACATGGGTACTCGTTGGATGGAATTGAATTCTACATTCAAAGAGTTCATGCACTTGAAATTTGAATAAAATTATGGAGATAAGTCATAAATATGATTTAAAAAGTGTTTTCTTTCCTTTGAAAATTATTAACTCTTATTTTATTATTTTCCTTGGGATCTTACATTTTAGTCCTCAAAATTTCTCTATAAATGTGCATGTCTTGCCAAATCTCAGTAATATATAACAACAACATCATCAGCATCAAATATAAGGTGGGTTTCAATGCTCAACTATATGCCACCAAAACAATATGCTCCAAAGTCCATTCCTTATGTTATGTATTAGAAATATATAATTATGGTTAACCATTGTAAGATTATGCTTATGCTCCAAATTACTTTGACAGAACTAGTTCAAGTTTTGTGTAATATAAATAGTTAAATGCAAAATTTATTTGAAATCTACCTAAAACATTTTTGGGATTAGGAAATATTTGATAATGTGAATGTTGGGGAAAGAAGATATTATTAGATGGAAAGATGATGCAATGATTATTCTATAAAATAGATATAACAATCCCCCTTATTTGTATGCCTCCATTGATGGTTAATAGGTCATAAGTTGTTGAAATATTTAAGGGGGTTTTATATCAGTGTTGTGTTGATCCGTCAACAACACCCCCCAAGTGGAAAATATTGGGCCCCCTCCTTTCAATTCACTTCTCTAAGTATTATTTCTTCTTTGTGGACTTACACTAACCTTGATTCCTCACTGTATTGCTACATTTTTCATTCTTTTTAGATGGTTTAGCTTCATGTTTCACGTACTTAATTTTGACTTAGTTTATTTTCTTCCTTGAATGCCAGTCCCCAATTCAATTGATTTATTTTCTTCCTTGAGATTTATTTCTCGTTGAGTTTGGTTTCTTCCTTCCTTTTCTTTTTTATTTCCTTAATTTCCTTTTCTTTTCAGAGCACTTTTGACCCCCAATTTCTAGATCGATCTTGATCCTCAAATTGACCCTCTTCTTATCCCCTTTTTTGAAGTTCTTCTTTGATCTCAAAATTAGTCCAATTACCAAATCAAGACCCTTGGTTATCCATTTTTAGTATTAGTTTTATTTGAGTTCAAGTTTGAGATTTTTCTCTTAAATCTTCTTTCAAACCTTAAGTTCTTCTTTTAACCTCAAGCTTTCCTTTTGAATTTGTCTTTTGAGTCGTGGGTCCTTCTTTTAAATAGTTTGAAATCCTTCCTATTCTTTACTTGTACCTTTTGAACTTTGATTCGCCCCCTTTTGATTCTAAATTGGCCCAATACTTGATTAATCCCTTGATTTGGAAATCAGACCTAGTTGTCAAATCAAGCCCAATTGTCAAATTAGGCCTTCCCATCAACTTTTATATTTCCTTTGGACTTTGGTTCACCTTTGAATATTTCAAATCCTTTGTTCGAACTTTGAAATCACTTTGTGAACTCTAAAATTTCATCTCGAATCTTTAATCAACCAATTTGGCAATCAACCTTGATTGTCAAATCGGGGATTCCCTCCAACTTTTCTAAACCTAATTATTGGCCCCAATTGCCAAAATCAAGACTTCTCTTCACCAAGTTTTCTCTTCTATGTTCTGATTTCATGAAATTCCTTGATCACTACACTGGAGTTTGGCCATTGATCTTTTGTTCAACTCTTGTAAATCCTTTGGCCCAATTTAGGATTGGCCCCAAAATAAAAAAAATCAGACTTCCTCACCTCTTCTCACTTGGCCCTTGCCCTATTTCCCTGTCGACATTGATTATTTTTCTTCTTTTCTCTGCTCAACCCAATTTAGCAATCATCTCTCATTACTCAAATTGATGCCTCCCTTTTCAAACTTAACTCTTGTAAATCCTTTGGCCCAATTTAGGGATTGGCCCCAAATAAAAAATCAGACCTCTCTTTACCTCTTCTCATGGCCCTTGCCCCTATTTTTCTAATCGACATTGATTCTTTTCTTTTTTCTGTCTGCTCAACCCAATTTAGCAATCATCTCTCATTGCTCAAATTGATGCCTCCCTTTTCAAACTTAACTCTTGTAAATCCTTTGTCCGAATTTAGGGATTGACCCCAAATACAAAATCAAGACCTCTCTTTACCTCTTCTCATGGCCCTTGCCCCTATTTTTCTAATCGACATTGATTATTTTCTTCTTTTTCTTTGCTCAACCCAATTTAGCAATCATCTCTCATTACTCAAATTGATGCCTCCCTTTTCAAGCTTAACTCTTGTAAATCCTTTGTCCGAATTTAGGGATTGACCCCAAATACAAAATCAAGACCTCTCTTTACCTCTTCTCATGGCCCTTGCTCCTATTTTCTAATTGGGTTAGTTCTTTTCTTTCTTTTTCTGCTCCAGCCAATTTAGCAATCATCTCTCATTACTCAAATTGATGACTCCCTTTTCAAACTTATGGGCATCCAGGTCCCAAATTTGAGATCAATCTTGATCCTCAAATCAGGACTCGTGACACCTAGCCAATGCATAAACACTTGGTATATATCCATTTTAGCTCTTGATGTATCATGAACATAGAGGGATTAAATCCGGAAGTGCAAACATTTACAAGTTTCACAGTTTTAAAAAAAATGACTTCTCAAAAATTTTGATTCCTCTAGAAGCATGATAAATCCTGAGTTAAAATGAATGTAGGTTAGTAATATTACATAAATATTAAATAGTTTACTCTGATTAAATATATTTAAAAAATAAAAATATGATAAATCCTGAGTTAAAATGAATCTAAGCTAGTAAAGTTGCACGGGAAGGCTCCCATCATTTCCAACGTCCGTGGAACTAGTTCCTGAACGTCCCCATTTTGGGAACCTGGGAGATTTTTGGGAGCTTCAACAAATAAATGAGAGCTTGGGAACCAGTTTCCCCAAAATGAGAGAGGCTTTAGGTAAAATTCTATTAAATTAAAGATGTAAAATATTTTTTCTTAAAATAAAAAAAAAAAAAAAAAAAAAAAAAAAAAAAAAAAATATATTTATTTAAAATATCACTATAAAGAGACTAAACTACACTAAATATTATTATATAAAAACAAATTTAATACTCACTTTATGGTTGTGGATATGAAAAAAAATTAATGCATGTGTGTTTTTCTTCAAGCCTAGACTAAACATGAAATTAGAATAAATCAATTACCCTATGCATCACAATCATTTGCTACAGTTTGTTGTTGCTATCAATAACCATATCATTGATTTTTATTGTATTTCCAAATTTCAAGAGTATCACTATTTAAGTTTTTCCAATCAAAACAAGAATAATGCTTCAAATTTACAAGATGTTTAGAGTTTATATATGTAAAATTTAATTTTAAAGAGACATGAAACTTTATATATGTATTTTTAATTTTTTGAAAAAAAAAACATTTCTCATTTCTATTTGAATATTAAATTAATAATTTAGATATTATGGTTATTTACTTACATTTGCATAAGAACATAGTTGTCACAGTTGACCTTCAGATTTTATCATTATCTAGGTACGAACATAATTTAAAATATTTTTTTTTTTTTATTTTTTTAATATATATTATTGTCACTCCCAACTTCAAGTTTCCTCTAAATTTGAGAGGAAACTTCTATTATTACATGACCTTATCCACTTTCCTAATTGGGAAAACTCTTGCAACATAACATAAATTAACGGAGCTGATTTTTTAAAAAAATATTTTAATATAATTAAATATTCCAGTGAAAACCGGAATGAAAGCTTAAAAAAAATAATAGAACGGTGAATTTTAATTTATTGACATCCATGTATTTTTTATTTATCCACCTTAATTTTTTTAATTTTGGCCTTTAGAAAAATTACACAGTACTCAAACAAACGCGTGCAACTCACGAATCAAAATATCTTCTCAGTTGAGAGTTCAAGATCATTTCTCATAGTAAAATTGATTCTGAACACAATCTAATAATCCCAATGCTTCTATGGATTCCTTTATTTTCAATTTCTGTTTCATATACTTCTTTCTTTGGAAGGCGATTATGACGTTGATAACCGCTATCCCGATCAATCTGCATTGAAAATGTTGAGTAATTAGTAATAATTTAACTACATTGGACTCCAGACATGGGAATCACAATCAATATAATTTATTATTTATTGCTCTATACAGGAAACTGCTTTGATGTTACCATTTCCTTCCCTCTGACTTTTTGTTTCGATTCTGGGATGAACAACTCTCATTACCATATGTATCTCTAATGCATAAGAATAAGACCTTATCTAAGTTGTAACAAGATGCTGTGTAACATAAAATTCATGACATAGTAAGTATAAGATCAATAAAGTAAATTTTTATTTATATATTCTATGATAGAAACCAAGTATCCCTTATAATAGAAGACAATGCAAAGCATAATATATAACTCAATTATGTAATATATGAGAGATCGACCTTTTCTCACATAAACAATCAACTCATGAAGGAGGGGTTGAAGAAAACCCCAACTTGAGAGAAATATGAGATTAAAGGCTAGAAGAAAAACTAACCAACAATTTTGACCCTGGGTAATATGGAAAACAAATTGGGATATCAAACCCATCAAAGAGGAAATGGATATAGAAGCTAATCGAACTTGACCATGAGTTTAACAAAAGATCCTTGAACCTCATAATTTTTGGTATAAAAGAACAACAAGGAGGGAGGATATGCTTAATGAGTAAAAAGAATAATTAAATAATAAAATCACAGAATTGATTACAACACCTCATAGAAACTAAAGGCTGGGAAAAGATAATTGATCACAAGATAGGTTGATCCATGTCAAAGTAAGTTGTAATGACCATAAATATAGCATGCTTAGTAAATCTTTGGAAGCTTAAATAAAGATTAAAATATTTAATAACTAAAAACAATAGTTTAAACAATATTCTCAAAAAAAAATTGAAAGTATCTTTGAACGTTATTAAAAAAAATACAAAAAAAAAAAAAGAAAATGAACAATAATTAGAAAATGAAAATCTATTATTAGGGATAGAGACCAAAGGGATAATAATAAATAGTAATTTGGGACACTTAGGATCCTAGTAGAAAAAAGAAGAGAAAAAAAAAAAAAAAAAAGGTCCTATGATAAGTTGGATCCCAATTGAGTATTGATATTATATGTCCTAATTAGAACTTGAGAGCATGAGGAGTCTAAATTCTCTAACATAGAAGGATTTTCTTGTAATTGACATGGAACAAAAAGTCCCGCCGTAGAGGGATAGGAGGAATACCTTGTTATATTAGAAAGAGCATTTATCCTCACATTCCACTTCATAATATTAACCCTCTCAATCAATACATTTCTGTGTAGAAATTTGAGACATAATGCTAAGAAGATGTATATAGAAATTTATTATTTTTCACCTAATTCTACTTTTTATAGAAAAATAATCTAGATAGCAATTGTCCCTATAATAATTTAGAACAAGATATTTATAGTTTGAAAAATGGGAGTAATATCCTCCTATTAGCAGGACTTTAATGTTATGGTACACCTTCGACAAGCTACTCTGGTAGTGAGTTCCAACCATAATCCTTTGCTTAGGCTAGATAAAGACCTTATTTTATCAGTAGATACAAAACTCTGAAGACCTAATTGAGAATTTGTTTTGTACTAAGTTGGTAAAGCTCCGAAACTCTCAATACCTAATAATTTACAATGGAGTAATGAAATTGGGTCAAAATCCAATAAGCGACTTGTATTCATGGAGAACAGGTAGTAGTGTTGTAGATTATGTGATATTATATATCCTATTTCCAACCAAATAGTAATTTTTGACCTTTTAAGTGACCATGGGCCTGACTCTAATCCATAGGCCTTTAACCTAACTCTAAACTTGTCTGCATGCATGGGGCGTCATTAGAGAATTATGATAATCAAAGGAATTTTAACTTTGACAAAAGCAAAGTTGACATTTTATTAAAGGATTAAATGATAGTGAATTAAATCTCCTAACTTATAAAGAAAACATTGAAGAACTCTGTCAGTTTTACATTCACCTTTCCTTCTATTAACAAGTTCTCTTTGGGGGTGTCCTATAAAAGAGAATAATAGAGCGACCAACCCTTGGTATGATAATAATGTAAAATTGCTAGGAATCCATTAGGGATGCTTCTAATGGAGTCATTAAAAGGCTTCGATAAGATCAATGCAGTGCAGGCCCCTAATTAAAAGAAAAAAGAGACACTATATCAATGACAAAAGGCAAGAGCAACTTTCCACAGCTATATAAGTTGGATCCTAAAGTTTTGGAATTTAAAATTCTAAGCTGCAATACTAAATAAAATAATACAATTCCCTTAAGAGAATGGAATTCCTACCTTAAAATTATTTCTGAGTTCCCTAATGCCATGGCCACCATTCCTATTGTCCTAGGAAGAAGTTTTTCTTTAGATGGCATAGAGTTTAGGGTTAAAATTGGCTTCATAAAATCTGGGAAAGCTAAGGAAATTGAAGGTTACCAAGCTAAATTTTTTAAAACCGGAGGGCCAATCCTTATCTCTCATACACAAGCTCTTCAATTATTTGATCCAGACGGGGCTTCCCTAAACCGGACTTAAAGCCTCATTGTTATATTTTAAAAGATAGAGGGATCTCAGGTCTCTCTATTTATAGAACCATTATGATTAGCTCAGTTTTAGCCAAGCTTTATGGAATTATTTTGGAAAGAAGATTAGCCTTTGGCTAGAAAGTCCCAGTAAAAGAGCTAAAGGACAGTTAGGGTTTTAGGAGATATCATTCAATTTGTGGACCATCTTGTTACCTTTAGGATCATTGCAGAGGAGTTCCATAATACTAAAAACCAATCTTTTTGTTGTTTTGTTGACTTTAGAAAAGATTTTGACATGGTTCCTAGGAAAACCCTTTGGAATAGGTTGGAAGAGATAAAAGTTCCTCTCGAATTGAGGGTTGTTGCAATACAGGATGTATGAGAATGTTATTGCCTAAGTTTAAAAAATACTAAGAAATTTGGTCAAAGAGATTAAGCTTTACTGTGTCGAGTCAAACAAGGTTGTCCCTTGTCCCTACACTTTAGCATATACATTGACAAGTTAAAGAGTTGCTTAGGAAAAAGCAGGTTGTGTCGGCCCTACTCCTCACAGATATAGTCATCAATCTTCTTCTTTATGCCAATGATATCGTTCTTATGGCAAGGAGTCCCATGATGTGAAAACCAGCTAAGAATCCTCAAGAGTTTTGCTCAATATGGGTATGATTGTTAATATTGATAAGATTAAGGTCATGATTATTGAATCCCTTATGATACCTTACCATTATATGAAAACAACAACAACTTGGAAGTGACTTCATACAAATATCTTGGAATTGATATTCACTACAAACTCAATTGGAATTATAGCATTGAGAGAAAAGGATTATTGGGGATGGAAAGCTTGTTATGGGCTTGAAAGCGGTTGTAAATCCCTTGATCTTTGGAGTTTAGGATAGGCAAACTCCTCTTTGAGACTCTTATTGCACCTACTATTATTTATGGATGTGAGTATGGGGCTATAGTATCTCCTAGTGAATCCTAGAAGATAGAGCAAATACAAAATAATTTTTTACCCTATAATATCAAAATTAAAGGAAATGCATCCTATCATCCCTCCTCTTAGAAACAAGTCTCTCCCCATTGAGGAGCATGGCTATGACTAGATACCTAATGTATAAGAACAAGTTAAACAACATGGAGAGACAAGGGCTTTCTAAAATTGCTTCAAGGTGAGTCACTTAACCACCATCGACTCAATGAGGGATCATAAAAGATGTGTAGTCTTGGATGATAAACTTCTCGAGGAATCATGGAGAGGCCACCATTTTACTTGGGAATATTGATACTATTAAAACATCAAATCCAAAATTTAAGGGAGAGAAAATGTAAAGAATTGCTTGATAAAAGAGTTTAAGGAGGGAAAAAAAGAAATTAGATTATAAGAAGGTGATTAAACCTAATCTAAAAGATCAAAATTATCCATTTGTTTTCCAAGTGTAAAGAAAAATAAGCATTGCTAAGATAAGACAAATTCTCACAAGCTCCATAGTGAAGCCCCTACAGGGCTTTGGTCAATTCCTAAAACACCATGGGATGAAAGGTGTGTCACCTTTCTCTTAGATTATCGACCCTATGCTCATAGTAGATCTCATTTCAAAATATTTGTCACACTACCAACCCCTTCCTAGCCTCTTAACTCAACAAAAGTATGGTGATCTTGAAGCAGCTTCTTTGTGTTTTGAGCACAAAACAAAGGTATAAAAGTCCTAAGTAATCCTTACCCTCTTAAAGGTCCCTATAAACCAATTCGGTCTTAGTGGACATTAATCCCATTATCATCATCATATTTAAATTAATTTTAATGAGTCAAACTTTTAAATTTTTGATAAAGAATGTTATTTAATTTATTTTAATTTTATTTAAACTTATATTCAAATTAATTTGGTGTCAATTTTAAAATATTTTGATGAAATATTATTTAATTTACTTAAATTTAGTTTGTTTATTTTTAGTAGTTTATGATAAAAATGAAAAAACAAATAGAATTGAATTTTATAAGTAGTTTTGATATTTACCTACAATCAATTTGTTTACAAATTTAATATCACATCACACTTATATATGGAAGATTCATTTTACAATGGTATTTTGTATATTTCAGATATAAAGAGGAAATATTTCAGATATAAAGAGGAAATATATAGAGCTGAAAAAATCTAAAGTTCATTTTCAAATGTAGAATTGAATTTCCAAAAGGTTAATAGAAGTTCATGTGACAATTATATGGTGATACAATAGTTTCTTAATATAATTAAGTAAAAGTAAAGGAAGTAAATGAAATTATCTACGCTTTTGATATAATTACATTTTATAGTTTCTGAAAAAAGATAGTGTTATATTTATTTAATGGAGTTTTTCTTAATAAAAAAATATGCAAAATTCACTTTCATTAAACTGTTAAAATGAATGTTACCTCTAAAATTTTTTGGGAATAGAAAGTAATATATTCCATCGAAGTATCTCAGCAGATATGCAGAGGCCCTTTACTTTCTTTTATTTCTGCGTCAGTTTTTAAAGATTTTCTTATAAAAATTAATACCCAAATTAATTAATATAAAATTATTTTTAAAAATGTTTTTAATTAAAACTTGTTTGGATGGTAAATTTAAAATGTTACCAATTTTTATTCAGTCAATAAAATTAGATTATTAAATAAATATAAATATTATATTTTTATTTAAATTTAATTTTACATTATTAAATAAATATAAATATTATATTAAATTAGATTATTAAATAAATATAAATATTATATTTTTTGTTAAAATTTAGATTTTACATTATTAAGTAAATATAAATATTATATTTTGTTAGAGTTTTAATTTTACATTGTTTAAAATAGTTTTTGGTTATAAATAAAGTTCAATGTGCAACAAGATCTCATCCTAAAGGTATTATAATTTTAATCATTAGAATCTGCAGATTTTATCCATTTTATCTAAATTTTTAATCACACATTTTATACAGTTTTTTATCAAAATTTATAAAAACTCAAAAACATATAATCTTTACATTGAAATCTATAATTCTATCCATTCATCTAAATTTCTGATCACATTTTATACAAATTTCTAGTCACCATAAGAAAAAAAAATTACAGACTACCTCCTTTAAAATACTTTAATTATAATTAAATATTCTACAGAAAACCCGAATGAAAGGTAAAAAATAATAAACCAGTGAATTTTATTGTATTGACATCCATGTGTTTTTTAATTTTTCCTGTGTTTTCGATGGTAGAAAATATGAATCACTGTCAAGAATATGCGATGGAAAAAAACTAAAGGCAATTGGGAGGACTTTCGGAAGGTGAATCCCCAAAGATATATATATATTTTTTATTTTGACACCAATAAGGCATGAGTGTTCAGGAAAAAGTACACAGTACTCAAACAAACGAGTGCAACCCAGGAATCGAAATATCTTCTCAGCTGAGAGTTCAAGATCATTTCTCATAGTAAAATTGTTCCTGGACACAATCTAATAAGCCCAATGCTTCTATGGATCTATACTGTATTTTGCCTTTTTGGAATGAAATTTGTGCTCGTCTTCCTTTGCGTAAATGATATTCTCGATCCTCTATTTCCGATTTCCGTTTCATATACTTCTACCTTGATAACCGCTATCTTGATCATTCTGCATTGAAAATGTTGAGTAATTAGTAATAATTTATGTAGATTGGACTAACAACTTAGAATCAGAAATAGTATAATTTGTCCATTGTGCTCTATGCAAACCTGCCTGATCATTACCATTCCTGCCCTCTGACTTCTGTCTCCAGTTGTAGATGAACGGCTCAGAGTCTTCGAGATTGTAATTCTAAAGATGTGGAGAACAGGCTTAGAGGGGTTCCAATTATCAACCTGACGTTGCTCGTTAGCGTGCCGTTGTTTAAGTCCGCAATGTCGCCTGGCCGTTGTAGGAGCTTGATGACCATTACTAGAAAACTTCACTTTTCTAGTAACGATCATCAACCCCCCACAACGACCAGGCGACAATGAGGGCTGAAAGGAAGGCACGGCAGCAAGCAACGCAAGGCTGACAATTGCAGTAACCCATCTAAGCTGGTTCGCCATATCAAATGCGTGGCCTGGGAAGAAACAATTCAGATCACCGCTCAATCGCAACGGGACTCATTTTCCAAACTGTGAATCATATCAAAAGGAGAGAGCCTGCCCGTTTAAATAGCAAATTATAATTACTATTACTGTAACTTCGTGGAAAAGAGCAAGAGACCTTGAACTCAGAAATGGAGTGCAAAAACAAAAAATCTTCGCCCGTGAAAATAAACGAATCGAACGATTTTACAATTCAGTACTGTTATTTCAATTTTTTGAATGTATGAGTGCTACTTGTCTAAAGATTGTACACTGACTGGGTATCCGCCTGCAACTGCCACTACTAGAAAGGAATATAGTATTTTTCTTTTCCTTGCAGAATCTGGTGATCTAATCAGTTTAGTCAATTCGGAATTTTAATCTATTTTGTAAGTATTGGATTAGTTTAAAATATAGCTAAAACCATGTTCTAAACACGCGAGACTTCGCCCATACAAAATTCAGGCAACTCCTAAAAATGCGGCTGTACCGGATCCTGCGTGCCATACAGCACCAATGAATGTCCCACACTTTTGAACAGGTTCGGGGGCCCTTGTAAGAAAGCGAGGAAAATTCAGATCACCGCTCAATCGCAACGGGACTCATTTTCCAAACTCTGAATCATATCAAAAGGAGAGAGCCTGCCCGTTTAAATAGCAAATTAGAATTACTGTTGTTGTAACTTCGTGGAAAAACGAGACGCGAACTCACGAAAAATGAGTGCAAAAAACAAAAAAATCTTCGCCCGTGAAAATAAACGAATCGAACGATTTTACAATTCAGTACTGTTATTTCGATTTTTCGAATGTATGAGTGCTACTTGTCTAAAGATTGTACACTGAATGGGTAGCCGCCTCCAACTGCCACTACTAGAAAGGAATATAGTATTTTTCTTTTCCTTGCAGAATCTGGTGATCTAATCAGTTTAGTCAATTCGGAATTTTAATCTATTTTGTAAGTATTGGATTAGTTTAAAATATAGCTAAAACCATGTTCTAAACACGCGAGACTTCGCCCATACAAAATTCAGGCAACTCCTAAAAATGCGGCTGTACCGGATCCTGCGTGCCATACAGCACCAATGAATGTCCCACACTTTTGAACAGGTTCGGGGGCCCTTGTAAGAAAGCGAGGAAGGGCGAAAGGAGAAAGCTCTTTCCCTGTCATGGAAGGGCGAAAGGAGAAAGCTCTTTTCCTGTCATGGAAGGGCGAAAGAACGGGGCCGCACAAAGAAAATGGTGGAATTGTCCAACACAAATACGATAAAAGTTCCTTTATTGCCATGATAAAAGTCATTTACTGATAAAAGTCATCTCTCGGCACGTGAAAGTAAGGTGCTTATGTTTTCCATCTTTTAGGTTTAGGTACCATTCAAAGATAAAAGCGTGTTCTTCGCTATTACTGAGCTTTTTGCAACTGATAAGGACGAATAATATCCTGAAAAAGATATATCTTTAATCCATTAACGACTGTAAAATAAGCATTAGCTTTATAAGGTTGAGAGTCCTTGTTGGCATAATTAAATTTTTGAGGTTGAACGTTATTTCATTTGAATATTGTATATTTGCAATGTTAAATTATTAAATTGTTTTTTTGGAGAACCAATTTTGTAATTTATCCAATTCATTGTAGTTATTTGAATGTTGTATATTTGTAATGTCAAATTATTAAAAAAACATTCCAAAAACCAATTTTGTAATTTAATCCCATCCATTATAGTTCGTCAGTATGGGTATAAAAGATGTGTTTGTATGTAAGTATCTCACATTTGGATTTTTTTAATAATAAAAAATTGTTGATATATTAATTATTATAAGTTAATAATAAAAAATTGTTTATATATTAATTATTATGAATGGTTAATAAATATTAAGCTAAGATGGAAATATATTTATATGACTCTAACAACTAAGATATCGAAAGCATGGAATCTCATTTCTAAATCCTTTTGTACTGGTTCCATAATGATGGTCAGTTTTTTACGCTATGTTTGACAAATTATGATTGGTCATAAGGGGCATTCTGGATTTTATGATGAATGTGTGGACACCGGTCAATGGTTGCTTTAATGGATGGTCGTTTAGATTTTTTATATATAGAATATTGTATAAATTAGAATATTTGTAGAGTTTCATCGTATTTTGGAATGGGTATGGATTCATATTTTAGAATGGGTTTGGATTGGTGTCGGCAAATGTGTGGTTTGTATTCACCTGTACGTATAAAGTTGGTTTTGAAGAATGATTCCATATTATTATAATTATGTATGATTCTTATCATGTATATATATGTATTTTTTTTTTAATAAAAAAATTATTTATATTCTAAATTTTCAATTTTAATATTTTATTAAAAAGTAATAATAATTATAAATTAAAAATTACATGGATTTAACAAAAGAGATCACTCTATGTTATAGAGTAGTTCCATTTTAGACTTTTTAAACAACCAAAAGTTTATTGTGCTATTTTTTTTTATTGAGTCCCTCACCCAACTCCAAAAGCTTGGTATTGACTAATTCTTAATATTATAGTGCTTGTGATGTAGCCGTTAGCGTGAAGCATTGCGCCCCCACACAATTTACCCTCTCACCGACATAACATTAGAGTAGGAAAGTTGAGTCATAGTCCAGTTTTTTGAGGCAACCAAAAGCTTAGAAAAGAGGGATATTCCAAGTTAGTTATTAAAATTTTGTAATATTTCACCCTAAGTTGGGTTAATTTTAAATGGGTACTCAAGTCTAAAGAAGGATTAGTATCTAGTAGCAAATCAATGTGGTAAAGGAAATCTCTCTAAAGAGAAAGAAACAAATCAAAATACAAAGGAAATAGAAAGAAATAAAGAAATGGAAAAGGAGCTTGTATCACTTGTTGAAGATTATCAAGAATTGAGCTTCTTGTCATGCTCCAAAGCATTGGGATACTCATGATGTACTTCAGTGTGTGCATAAAGTTGGTGGACGAAAAAGTGGCAAGGGGGTCAGTAGAAATGGTCACTCAGAGGAACACATACGCATTCTTAATCCTATGGGTTTGGTAAGGCCCGAACTTCTAGTCAGCTTTCCACGTAGGTTCGTCGACATAAATGAGCACGCGTTTTTAAGAATGCATGCACATTCCTGAGAACATGTGTGTGTTCTTAGGAATGCACAAGCATTCCTATTGTGCCCAATTTTTAAGGGACCACAGGCGCGTTTTGTGCTCATTTGCACACCACGTCTCGCAATTTTCTCAATTGGAGCAAGAAAATAGGACAACTAGAGGGGGAGAAAAGCCTAGGATCTTGCCATCGTTTCCATTGCAAGAAAGGTATGGTTAATTTTTGGTCATTTCCTCTCTTGATTCACTACATATAATTGATACTTGAATGTAAATCTCTCAATAATTCACTAATGTTGAATAGGTTTTTTTCAAGTTCATTGTAAAGATAACACATAGTTTTTCTTTGTTTTACACAAAATTATGTTAATGATTTTGTTGAGATAAAATGAATTTATTGTTTGTAATACCTTTGTCATAAGTCCACTTATTAAATTTTCTTTTTAAATTGCAACATATATTATAAAATGGAACCCAAAGACAATGTAAATCGCCAACCAGTAGACCAAGGCGAGGAAAACCCTAACCCACCACAACCACCCAACATAAACACCAAAATTCATGAGGGGTTGGCCACATTAAGAACACGTGTAAATCAATTAAGGGGCACAAGAGAACCGAGAAGAGACTCCTTGGAAACTTCATTGGACGTCATTGTGAGGTCCACTACAAGTGCCCAAGGGAAATTGACTTCCATTTCTAAATATAGGGCAACAATGTTTGAGTATTACAACACTGGATTGGATAGAAACCAAGTTAGAGACTTGGCTATTTCAAAACAACAAATGATGTCTATTTTATTTTTATTGATCCTCAATCTGGACAACAACCACCTGTGAACAAGAAACACATTTGCATTGACTGGTCTATCCACCCACAAATTAATGAAAACTGGATGGATAGGTGGTACATGGTATTTGATAAATCTCCCTGCAATAATAGGGAGGTGCCTTTATATCTTTTGTGAAAATTATGGGATGAATTTATTTTGAGTCGACATGTCAACTACTTCGACATGGGTGACTTTTAGGGGGTGGGTCGAGGGTCCTGTTGAGGGGTCTGAGATCCCTTTAACTAAACAACAGGAACCAAACCCACCTAGGAGTCCCAATTACACTGGTAAGTGTTTGATGAGTGGTAAGGTTCTCCAGATTTATGATCTGGCTAGGTTTATCGATGGGCTTTAATTGTGATTGATAGATATGTCTTTTTTGTTAAGCCTTCTCCTCAGGCTAGGTGGTTCTCTTTTTGGTTCTTTTTTTTTAAACGTTATAACAAAAGAAAGATAAAACTCTAAACTAGATGACAGAGAGAAGATAACTATGTGTTTTGGGGGGAAGGCTAGGTTTAGGATAACCTTTATACCCTAGCATGCAGACAAAGAATATCTAAACAACTTCAAACTATCATTAATACCATTTTGATTAGTGGACATTCGACATTGTCTGAGATAACAGTTATAGAAAAGAAACGTACATGTGAAAAGAAGTTAGTGCAAGAAAAGTAATTCCCAATGCTCTATTATCAATCACATGTTAACACAATCGATTACTAGTCACCAATCAGAATAAAAGAACGGTTACAACATCACAAGATAACTTTAAATACAAGTACAACAACTCTTACTCAACAAAGCAACAAATATCGAATCTGAAGACAGAGATAATCCTCCTCGGTCTAAACACATTCACGCCTCAGATGATAGAAGTGTCTTTGGTTCTAAACAAAACTTTTTAATTAAAGTCAACTTGCATAGAAATAGTTCTATTACAAATTTTCAGAAAAAAGTCTTTCTCTCCAAAACCATCAACCCCTAAACACAAGGTCGATATCCCCATTTATAAAGAATCATTAAGCTAAAAATAACTATTAAAAGTCATGTTAAGTGAAACAAAATGACACATGGCATATTTTATCTCTTTGTTCTCCTATGATCATCTGATCCTTTCACAGCAATGGATTATTTCTATCATACTCCTACCAGTTGAAGAAGAGGTCTTCACATGTGTTTGCATATGGGAACCTATGTTGATCCATCGGGGTGGAGAGGACTTCTTTTATCTCTACTTCCCACTCCTTGTACTTGATCAATTTGACACTTAAGCGTTGTAAGACTACCAGAGCTTTGATCGAGGGTTCCATGAACTTCTTCGTTGGACCCGATATCATGCTTGAAATATGTGAAATATATGTTTCCCATGCCAGGTCTTTCTCTTCATGATGTTTAACAATATCTTGTAAGTCGGTGAAATCCTCTGGTGGACCAAACTCTGGAAAATTCATGTCCCTTATTTCCAGGTTGATTTTCTCCCAGCTTTTCTTGCATTCTTCCCACCTTTCTTGTATTCTACTTTGAGGCTCTTGGACCATGGACACCCAGTGTTCGGTTTCTTTTCGTATTCGAGCGATGTTGTTTTCCATCAACACTCGGATACCATGCTCCTCTAAATCATGACCCTTTTGCACTTCACTGATGTAGTCGATTCCACATGTTTTCATCATTCTTCCATTCATCCCTTGCTTCTATTATCCAATCGGGTTGGATGATCGAGATAGAACAGAGAAAGGCCTCAACATCTTCATCCTTTCTTGAGAG
>SNQJ01S0025885.1:105335-140125 GCA_010110895.2 Picea sitchensis
TAGACAATTTCAAAATCATAACCCAATATCTTGGTCACCCATTTTTGTTGTTATTCTAAAGATAGGCTTTGCTCCAAGAAGTATTTAAGACTATCATGATATGTTTTGACCTTAAAGTGCCTACCTATTAGGTAAGGGTGCCATTTCTTCAATGCATGTAGTATTGACATCATTTCCTTCTCATAAATGGGTTTGTGTAATTCCTTTCCCTTGAGTGGACGACTTTTGAAATCCAGGGGCCTTCCTTCTTACATTAGGACAACACCAATTCCATTTCCCGAGGCATCACATTCCACAATAAAGGTTTCTGTGAAGTATGGAGTGGTCAAGACAAGAGCTTTGCACATCACCTCTTTAAGTTTTTCAAAAGCTTTAGTTGCCTCTAGAGTCCATGAAAATGCATCCTTCTTAGTTAGTGTCATTAAAGGTGTTGTTATTCTTCCATAGTTTTGAACAAACTTGCGGTAGTAACCCGTCAAACCCAAAAATCCTCTAAGATTCTTCAAAGTTTTGGGAATCAACCAATCCATCATGGCCTTAATCTTGTTAGGGTTTACCTTGACACCTTCATGAGATATAGTATGACCCAAATACTCTACATCCTTCACCCCAAAGAAACATTTGGATGGTTTGACATATAGTTGTTTCTCCTTTAGTAGTTGTAGCACCTTGTCAAAATGTCGCACATGATCCTCCCAAGACTTGCTATAGATTAGTATATCATCAAAAAATACTAACACAAAATTTCAAAGGAAGGGATTGAAAATGGAATTCATCAACCCTTGGAATGTGGAAGGTGCATGTGTAAGGCCAAAAGGCATGACCAAAAATTCATAATGGCCTTCAGGAGTTCAGAATGTTGTTTTTGGGATATCTTCTTCCCTCATTCTAATATGATGATACCCTGAATGAAGATCCAACTTTGTGAAATAGATTTCTCCATGTAGTTCATATAACAATTAATCAATGACAGGAATGGGAAACTTATCTTTAATAGTGATATTGTTGAGCTCTCTATAATCTGGACACATACACCATGAGCCATCTTTCTTGAGTACCAATACCACCGGTGCAGAGTAAGAACTTTGGCTAGGTCTAATAATGCCAACCTCTAACATTTCTTCAACCATACGCTCAATTTCACTCTTATGGGCATAAGGGTATTTGTACGACTTGATGTTAGGAGAAAAAACTCCCAGGAATTAGGTGCATATCATGATCATGATTTCGAGTGGGTGGAAGACATTTGGGAATATATTCAAATACTTTGGAATGCTTATCAACGATCCCTTCATATATCTAGGGGAATAGAAGGCTTAGATGTTTGAACATATAATGAGCATAGTTGTGCAATTACACCTTGATGCCCCTTTTTCAATATTTTTTTCATGCCATTAGAGCTTATCACCTTACCGGGTTTCTGTGTGATACCTCTTAACTCAATTTCTTTTCCTTCCAATGAAAATTTCATGAAAAGTTCTTGAAAATTAAAAGCCAATGTTCCTAATGATTGTAACCATTGAATTCTTAATACGACATCAACACCACCCATGGGTATAGAAATCATTGGATTGTTCATTACATATTCCCCCATAGTAAGATTGATCTTATTGCATTTTCCTGAGCAATTGATAGTTCCTTCATCTGCAATCATTACTTGAAACTCTGGCGTTGGATTTACAAAGAAATTGAGAGCTTTGGCTAATTTATAGTGAATGAAATTATGAGTACTACCATAATCAATTAGGAATATTACCTTTTTCTTTTTGATATATCCTTTGATCTTGACGGTTTGAGGAGTGCTAATTCTAACCAATGCATTACACGATATTGTGGGAGTCAACTCTTCAGAAGAAATTGCTTCTACATTTTCATCTTGAGATGGTTCTTGTTCTTGTTCCTCTTCACAATCTGTGTAGAATAATTTCTTCTCACAACACTTATGTCCCTTACTGTATTTATTGTCACAATTAAAGCATAAACCTTTTTATTTTCTTTCCTCCAATTGTTGAGGTGTCAACCTTGTAGGTTGAGGTGTTTTAAAAGAAGGAACATTATTCTCTCGATAGATGTTAGGAGTGGTCCTTCTAGTAGCCATAGCCATATTTTTACTTTCAACATTTCTTGCCACCCTAAATGCATTCTCCAATGATTTGGGTTCCCAAAGGAAAACCTCATGTTGAATGTTATCCCTTAAATTTCCTATGAATACATCAATCAAGTGCTCATCTGGAATATATTTTACCTTTATATTCAATATTTGGAAGTTCTCAATGTGCTCTATAACTGAACCCTTTTGCTTGAGATTTATCAATTGGATAAAGAAGGTATTGCTCCTTGTATCCTCATAGTGTGCTATCATTTATTCCATGAAAATTGTCCAAGTGACGAGTGATTTACGAGAAGAAATCCTTCGATACCACACAAATTGATTGGGTTCTAAATATAAAGAAGCAATTCGTACCGTTTGTGAATGTGGCACATCATGTATATCAACGAATTTCTCCATCTGAAGTATCCATGTGATTGGGTACTTGCCATCAAACTTCTTCATATCGATCTTAGGAACGTGGTTGGTCTTCAACCCAAAGTTGGAGTTTCTCCATTCTTAATTCATCTTCCTTGTGTCATCATCATGAATTTCATGGGACACATTTTCACTTTCAGGTGTCCTCTCTATTAGGAATTTTTTCAATCCTTCCATGATCTCCCTTTTTAAACCATCCATAATCCCTTGTAGTTCATCTTTTGTCATTGTTTTTTTTTGTAAATCATTTATGTCCCTACGCATTTCTTCACCTTTATCAAGATTCCAAGTAGGACTATCTGGAGGCTTATTTGGTGTAGAAGTTCCCTTTTTTGGTGGCATGTTGGCCAAGTATCACTTTTAAACCTTGATTTTGAGTTGGTTCTGCTAGATAATCTTTCTTCTACTGTATCTCCAAAATTTCGGCCCTTCTGGATATGAAAAATTATTTTTTGTAGTTCTCTAATACTTCTTCTCTGCAATGCCACGGGTTTGATCAAAATTGAATGTGCCAAGTGGAATTTATGGTAACTTCCCCACAATTTACTGATTTTTTTCCTTTCCAAGAGATCTCACTTATATAGCATGCCCCACACAAAATAATTGATATACAATTCTGAAAATTGTACCAGAAATACTACATATTGTCCACTATCCAATGCAACCGATCTCACTCAATTTGGATACTCTAGGAATAATTTATGATTGTTTTACCCGGAACACCTGCTTGAGACTAGTCAATAGGACTAGTCAGATACCCTATCTTCCACAGGATTTATCTACAAATGTAAGATGACCCATAAGCTGAAATTTTTATCATAGATACCTTAATAATGTATATGAATATACTTCGGATTTTAGGGTCTGAAACGTTACAGAAAAAATTTAATAGCTAAAATTTAGCGATGACTCAATTCAGGATGATTCCATAACAATATTTTACACAGGCTGTATCTCCAAAATTATAAGGCCTCGGTAGCTGAAATATGAACCCAACGTACCTTGATCTGTATACTAAATATCCTCCAAGGGGTTCCTTCTGAAATGTCGTAGAAAAAAAAATATAGCGAAAATCACAAGGTGTCTCAGATGTAGCAGTGAAACCCCAAGACCTTGAGCTCTGATACCATATGTTAAGAACCAAATATTAAGATAGAATAATAAGAAGAAGAGAGAATTTCAGATAATAAGCCTCTTTGAGGGGGCAACCTCCTTATACACCACATAAATTTCCAAATACAATATGATTCCAAATGAAAATGTCTCCTTGGTATATATAGGAGACTAGGAGGTACAATTAAAACTAATGGACCCAAGCCAACATAAATAAAAAAACATTACTAATGTAATATCCCCTAATTAAGGGGAAATGTGCCACTATTTAGGGCTTAACATGTTGCAGATTGATGAGGAGTTAGCACAGAAGCAGTTGAGGGACATAGATCACTTGGACTTAGCATTTCCCAAGGTCACCACAAAGGCATTGTATAAACTACAAGTTAGTGTCACGCAGGAGATTCAATCAAGGGCTCGCGCAGATGTGATAGACTTACAATTGGCTAAGAAAATAAGTGAGACACTAAAGATAACACTCAAGCAAGGGCAGGTTGACAAGGAGGACACAAAGAAATGTGCAGAAATGGTAGATGAACAAGTAGACAGAGTGTTTAAAACTATCCCAGACAACGCGTAGGAAGGGAATGTACCCACGGAGGATAAGATTGAGAAAATGGTGTATACTATGGAGGCTTATAAGAGCCACATCACAGAGTTGATGGCACTCCTACAACCAAGCATGCCACCAGAGGTTAGAATTAAAAGGGAGCATGAGGTGGTAGGCCATAAGGAGAGTATTGCATGGAGCATTTAAGAGATCACATAACTATATGATAGAAGCACATAGTTGTGGACGAGCCTACAAGAGGATAAAAAAATGCAGGAGCTAGACAAGAAAGAACACTGAGTAAACACTACAATGTAGGACTTCAAGCAAAAATAGAATACAATGACAATACATGATAGGTTGCGAAGTGCACAGGAATTGAAGAACCTGCAGATAGAATTGAAGACCATTCAAGCAAAGAAGTATTCCAAGAAGGCTATGTTGGAGCCACTGTAGGAAGAGGCAAAACAAATGTTGAATGAGATTAATGCAACCAAGGGGAAGATAGAAAAAATCATCTTAGAGACTGAAGATTTGTTGAAGGAGCACATCATTGCACAGACTATGGATTTTGTAGCTGAGAAGAGCGTGTGGGAAAAATCTCAAGTTGAAAAGTCGTTGCAGGATGCAAACACTACCTAAGTGGCTCGGGACGAGCCATAAGTAACTGTTGGAGGTCTGTTGGCATAGGATATTTTGGGAATAGCGCAACAATTATTGAAGCAGTTAGAAAAGGGACCAAAAAAGGAGTGTGTGCCAGAGATTAAGGAAAAGCAACGCAAAGAAGTAGGAAAGTCAAAGGAAAAGAAGAAGGATGTGGATTAACCACAAATAATAAGTTAGAAAGTGGACAAACCTAATCCACTTAAGGTTAGGGTTTTGGGTCCTTGTTGTAAGGGTTTTAACCCAATTTTTGTAGTATAAATATGTATTGTAAGATCTAAGGAGATCATTTCATATCATGTTATGCGAGAAAGAGTTTTTGCTTGAGTTGTCTAGTGTGGAACTAATTTTGGAGATGAGTCAATTTTTTAGAGATATGGATAGTAATTGAGGGTTAGGTCGCAAGATGGGGAGCTTGGTGCAACACTGGTCAGCCTCACACATACATGTGCATCTCATGTGCACTTCTAATGTAATGTGCACAACGTAATATTTTGAGGAAGATGAATAAAGAAGCAAATAATGCCAAATCTTTGTGGACGTATCCCAGGGGGGTGAACCATGATAAACCATTGTGTCACTGTGTTGAATGTTTCTTTTATGTTTTGAAATGGTTTATTATGAATGATTGAATGAATTTTTTAGTAGTAAAATGCAAAGCACATTAGAATAATAATGATATTTAGTGCAAAATGAATGTTTATGAATGAATGTGGTTATAGAATGATAGATCTAATATATCTGAGGTAGAAATAATGCCTAACATCCCTATGAACAACATCCCTTCCATGATTTCATACATTTGGGTCCTGCAGTCACCCATAAGCCATCTCGAGTGAGACTTCATTGTGCACTATGTGCATAGTGTTGCCTTCTAGTCTCCAGAAGGGACGATGGTTTGCAGAGTTTTGTTGGAAACCTAAGGTAGAACCTGTGTCATCCAAAATATTCCAACAAGACCAATTATGGTTCAGGAAGGGTTGAACTAGTTGGTGGTTTCATTTTTTGTTGTTGGGAGGGTCGATTTTACTATTGTTGGTAGAGTTACTCATTGTTGGACTAAACCCTCATTTATTGGGCTGATTTTTGTCATACTCGATAGATTCTTTGTTGTTGGATGGCTTTGTTTTGTTGGGGTTGAGTATTTGCATGATTGGGATTATATTATTGAGTAGAGGGGTTGTTCTTCTTTGTTGGGGCCACTAGTCTCCAGAGCAAGCCAAATTTCTTAACAATGGGGGGTGATTTCCTGTGTTGAGTAGAGTTTTATCTCTGTGTGATTTATTTTCCCATTTTGGAAGCCATTTTCATTAAGGAAAGGTTGATCTGAGACCCAATTGACTCCCAAACTGTAATAGGTTAGATAAATAATAAAATCTAGATCTGTTTAATGTTATTCACTTGTTTTTATTGATGTTTTTGTGAGTTATTTCCATTATCCATTTGTTGTTATAATATTGTATGTAATGTGGAAATGTTTATGGGCATTATATTCTCATTATATATTGAAAACATATTAAGAAAATCCACCAATAATGTTATAAACCAAACAACAATAGTCAACAATATTTTGTAGTGAAACTGGGTATGAAGAGCAACTGTTTGACGAAAGGTTTAAGCCAAGAAACCTTTAAATTATTATAGCAGTAGCAGAGAAACTATATCAATCCTAAGGAAATAAGTCAAAAAAAATTGGTAGGAATATTACAATTGGTCTCAGGCCAATCCACAAGGTTTTCACTCTAAATTAGATCTTCATTTTGATGGTCCATGTGAGACATATGCATATGGGTTCTAAAACCCATAGATGGTGAGATACAAAAAAAATGGGGAATACCATTTTTTACCTTTTCAACCCTTGTGTGCACCTATGATAGCTATGAAGACATTTGGAACCTTAAAAAACCATCTCTAAATAACCAAGATGGACCAAATCAAGCATGCATTCTGAGATTCATCTAAGGTCTAGGAAGAGTATGTCCAATCAAAGAAAAAAAAGAGGATAGGCAAGAGAAAGGAGTGATCTAGGAAAGGAGAATATGGGGCTATGCACTAGAAATCACGTGGAGAAAAAACCTAGTCATTGAATTCATAGGAATTGTGATCTCAAAACAAGAACTCTAGCTCTAAGAACCCATATTTTTTCGTCAAAAACTTCAAAAGAAACCCCCAAAATGAATATCACTACAAATAACACCATTTTTATTTCCTAGTTAAAATTACAACCTTTTGCAACCATGGTCTTAAAAATCCATAATGTTGTTAAAAACAACCTTAAAATAAACTCTTGAATCAAAAAGTGGTGCTATCAATAACACACTCTTTTTTTTAATGTAAATTATAACTTGTTTGAAACAATTTCCTTAACATTTGATAATGTTGCAACCAAAACATTAAAATCAACCCCCCTATTGAAAATTGGTGCTATTGTTGGCACCATTTTTTTTTTTTTGGGGGGGGGAGTAAAATTGCAACATTCTTGAAACTATGGCCTAAAAAATTGTTACTACTACAACCAAAACCTTAAAGTTGACCTTAAAACTAATATTTATTTTGGGTTAAAATTTATCACTTTGAGCACCTTTTTATTTTTGGATTTAAATTTTAATATTTTTGAAATTGTTTTAATATAATAGTACCACTTATATCACTATATATTTTGTCAAATACCTTTTCAACAACATTTTTCAACCAAATTATAAATAATATCATGACGTTATCACCCAATAATTTAAAATTTCAACGTTACTTCCAAATATTTTATTTACTTGTTAAAAATAAGTCTTGGTAAAATTTGCATTGGAGTCAACACAAATTATGCTGCATTATTCTTACTCAAATCATTATTCATACTCAAACTTAGCAAAATGGACAAAAAAAAACAAATTATAGCACAATTTAATATAAAATATAAAAAAGAGATTAATCAATGAGATGATTCATCTAATGTTGAAATTTAACTCATGTGCCATGTTTTGCACACTAAAATGTAGGAAAATTACAATGATTACAAAGAGAATCAAATGGCCAAGAAGGAGACTCAAACAATTAAAAAAAGGAAGTTCAAACTAACAAAAGAAATCAAAACTACCATGTGGCACAAAAGGACAATGGGATGGGAAAAACTTAACAACTAATAATAATGTGCAAACAATCAAGAGAGGAGATGAACCCTTAGGTGGCATAAAAGGATAGATTAATAGAAAAACTAAATGGCCAAGAAGGGAATCAATCTATTAAAGGAGTTAGAAATAACAAAGAAATCAAACCCCTCGATTGAAGAAAAAGATAGTTGGATGGGGAAACTTAATGACCTAGAAAGGGAAACAAATAGCCAACAAGAGGTAGATTTATAACATTTTTAGAGGGGAACTGTGCAATGTTAGAGTCAAAATCATAGAGCTCCTTCCATGTGTCCCTTTGAAGAGGGAGGTATGATTTGGGTCTCCCCACCCATCATTACAAGAAAATGGAGGTGATTGGAATGCAAACTATTTTCATTTGACTGGCAAAGGTTATGTTAGCTAGAGATATTCACAAGATAAAAGTGTCCCAATGTCATATGTGAGTGAATGTGTAAACAACAAATGAGATAATTAACAATGTCAAACAAATCCATTATGAGATGCAATATGAATAAATTGCAATAACGAGAAATCATGAAATGAGAACCACATCATATGTATCTCTAATGCATGAGTAAGGCTATATTTGAGTTGCAATAAGATACTTTGTCAACAACATAAGAATCCATGGTATAATGAAATGTAAAATCAATAACATTTATTTTGTCATAACTATATTGAGAAACAAGTGTCATAATCACAAGACAATGCAAAGAATAATATATAACCCAATTGTGATATACAAGAGATCAACCTTTCCTCACATGAACCATGTCATAACTAAAAACTCCTTATATCACCATGCCCCCAATGTCATTAACCTTATACCTCATACTCAGTAAATATCCAAGCTTAAAAGGGCCACAAATATATATAAATGAAGACCACATTCCAGAAGACCAAGGTGAATTAAGGAAGGAAGTTCAAAAGGTAAAAGAAGGCAAGAAGGAAGGCAAATGGGCAATAATTAGAAAGAGAAAAACTATTCTTAGGGATATAGACCATAATGATAATAATACATAGAAATTTAGGACACAAATAAAATTCTAAAGGTCCTATAAGACACAATTCAAAGTAATCACTTACCTTCTTAAGATCCTATAGACCAATTGAATCCTAATCTAGTTGATTGAATCCCCTCATCATCATTGATTATGTCCCCTCCCTTTCCCTATGCATAAAAAAAAAGAATAAATCATGAATTTAAAGTGAATTAAGTAGGGTCAAGAACTTTTGTTTAAACTTAAACACTTTAATTATTATTAATTTATTTTTCCTCAATTATATATATATAGAGAGAGAAATGATAGCATATTCAAATTAATTTTAATTAAAAGCAGTTTTAAAAATTTAATAAAAAATTTAATCAATTCACTTTAACTTTTATTTTTTATTTTTATGATTATGATTAAAATTATTTTAAAAAACTTTTTAATTGATTTTATTGGTAGTTTTGATATTTACCCAAAATCAATTTGTTTGTAAATCCAAGATCACATAAGATTCACTTTCATTAAACATTAAATAAGGCATTCTCTTATTTTGAAATAATAAAAGTAATATATTGCATTGAAATATCTCATTTTACAGGACTTTTATTCTCTTTTATTATATATACTTTTGTAGACTTTATCAGTCAAATCGTTGGGTAGAGGAGTCTCTTGTCCAGCAAACAAGACGGTCTCATACACCAATTTGGTGTGCTGGCTTGGCCATGACCTTAAAAATAGATTATTATTATTATTATTATTTCATTTCAAATTCGAAAGATTTAAACACTACATCTTTTTTAAAATTATCTTAAAAATTTGTAATACTCAAATTTAATTAATATAAATTTGTTTTAAAAAATGCTTCTGGTTAAAACTTATTTATATGGTCAATTTAAAATCTTTATTCAAAATATTTTTAATCGCTTAAACATTTATATTAACCCAATAAGATTATAATAGTACATAAATATTGAAGTGTATATGGATCGAATCTCGCTTCAAAAATACTTTAATTATAATTAAATATTCTACAGAAAACCCGTATGAAAGCCTAAAAAATTACAGAACAGTGAATTTTATTTTATTGACATCCATGTGTTTTTTTAATTTTTCCTGTGTTTTCGATGGTAGAAAATACGAATCACTGTCAAGAATATGCCATGCAAAAAACTGAAGCAGTCCAGGACTTTCGGAAAAGTGAATCCCCAAACTTCTTCTTTTTTTAATTTTGGCCCAACAAAACATAGTGTTCAGAAAAAGTACACAGTACTCAAACAAACGAGTGCAACCCAGGAATCGAAATATCTTCTCAGCTGAGAGTTCAAGATCATTTCTCATAGTAAAATTGTTCCTGGACACAATCTAATAAGCCCAATGCTTCTATGGATCTATACTGTATTTTGCCTTTTTGGAATGGAATTTGTGCTCCTCTTTCTTTGCGTAAATGATATTTTGGATTTCCGTTTCATATACTTCTACTTGGCGCACAGTATGACGTTGATAACCGCTACCCTGATCAATCTGCATTGAAAATGTTGAGTAATTAGTAATAATTTAGATAGATTGGACTAACAACTTAGAATCAGAAACAGTATAATTTGTTCATTATGCTCTATGCAAACCTGCCTGATCGTTGCCATTCCTGCCCTCTGACTTCTGTTTCCAGTTGCAGATGAACAGCTCAGTGTCTTCGAGATTGTAATTCTAAAGATGTGGAGAACAGGCTTAGAGGGGTTCCAATTCTCAACCTGACGTTGCTCGTTAGCGTGCTTCCAATTCTCAACCTGACGTTGCTCGTTAGCGTGCCGTTGTTTAAGTCCGCAATGTCGCCTGGCCGTTGTAAGAGCTTGATGACCATTACTAGAAAACTTCACTTTTCTAGTAATGATCATCAACCCCCCACAACGACCAGGCGACAATGAGGGCTGAAAGAAAGGCACGCCAGCAAGCAACGCAAGGCTGACAATTGCAGTAACCCATCTAAGCTGGTTCGCCATATCAAATGCGTGGCCGGGGAAGAAACAATTCAGATCAGCTCTCAATGGCAACGGGACTCATTTTCCAAACTCTGAATCATACCAAAAGGAGAAAGCCTGCCCGTTTAAATAGCAAATTATAATTACTGTTGCTGTTGCTGTTGCTGTAACTTCGTGGAAAAAACGATACGCGAACTAACGACTTTTAGGTACGTAGAAAAATGAGTGCAAAAAACAAAAAAATCTTCGCCCGTGCAAATAAACAAATCGAACGATTTTACAATTCAGTATTTTTATTTCAATTTTTTGAATGTATGAGTGCTACTTGTCTATTGCAGAATCTGGTGATCTAATCAGTTTAGTCAATTCGGAATTTAATCGATTTTCTGAGTATTGGATTAGTTTAAAATATAGCTAAAACTATGTTCTAAACACATGAAACTTCGATCATATAAAATTCAGGCTACTCCTAAAAATGCGGCTGAACCGGATTCCGTTTATTTCAGATCTCCGACATGATGAAATCGAAACGCGAAAACAGTGAATGGACAGCGCACTCAGAAGTGAAGGTGGCTCGTGAAAGCCTCTATNTCATATAAAATTCAGGCTACTCCTAAAAATGCGGCTGAACCGGATTCCGTTTATTTCAGATCTCCGACATGATGAAATCGAAACGCGAAAACAGTGAATGGACAGCGCACTCAGAAGTGAAGGTGGCTCGTGAAAGCCTCTATCAAAATATAATATCAAAATGAATTTCTAGAAGCGCCACTCCAGAATAATACGACTGCTTTGATGAAGACTAAGCCTAGTACCACTGATATGAGGGCGTCGCCCCACCACTAACTAATGTCCCCTCTGTGAAGGTTTTGTCAAACGCATGAGAAGGGGACCATGCAAAGAGTATCTTGTTATACTATTAAATTAATTTTGATGGAATGGGTATATTCCATTAACCTAATTTTGGTGGTCTCTGTTGAAAAAACACACACAAGTGTTTCAGTGTGTTATTGTGGTTGAGTAAAATTTCTTCTTAGTGTAGGAAATTGTACATATATATATACATATTAAAAATGAAACATTTATGAGAAGCATAACAAGTGAATGAACAATAAAAAAATCAAATCAAATCAATATGTGTAGATTATAAGATAGTGTGATTTGTTATGTGATTATAAATATTAAATTTTTTCAATGTAATTTTGTGAAAATAGGAATATATTATGCTAATTTTTTCCATTTAACTGTTCACACTCTCACCTAACTTTATAATAGGTAAGGGTGGAGGGTGAAATTGTGAGAATATTATATTAATTATTCAAATTTCATGATGAAGATAATGTTAATAGGTGACATGAGGAGAATTAAGGGGCTAAGGTGGGGTCGAGGGTAAAATTGGGAAAATTGATATAATATTTTCCTAATTTTATGGTTTTGATGAAAGTAGAGGGTGGCATTGGAAGAACTAATATAATATTTTTTCAATTTCATGAAATTGGGGTGAATTAGGAAAATTAAGAGGGTGAAGGTGGGAGTGGAGGTAGGGAGTGAAATTGAGAGAATTAATATAATATTCTCCCAATTTCATGATGAGAGTGAGGGTGGAGGGTAACATTGGGAGAATTAATATATTATTCTCTCAATTTCACTATTGATAGGGGTGAGCATGGGGATGAAATGGGAGAATAAAGAGGGTAAGGGTGAGGGGTGAATTTGAGAGATTTTATATTAATTCTATTGATTTCACCCTTCACTTGCACCCTCATCATGAAATTAGGAGAATTAATATAATATTCTCCTAATTTCACCCCCACCAACACCTTCATCGCCACCCCCACCCTCATCATGAGTGTGGGGTAAAATTGGAATAATATTATATTAATTATCCAAATTACGCCCCCCACTTTCTCATGAGGATGGGGTGAAATTGGAAGAATATTATATTAATATTTCATGATGAGGGTGAGGGTGGTGGTGGGTGGTGAAATTGAGAGAATCAATGTACATTATTCTTCAAGTTTCATTCACCTCACATGTGGGTGGGGGTGGCTGGTGAAATTGGAAGAAATGATATATTAATTATCTCAATTTAAACCACGGCCCCTCTAAGGGTGGGGGTGGTAAGGGTGAGGGTGGGGAGTGTCTCAATTTCATAGGAAGCAAGGGGGAGGATAGGTAAAATATTATATTAATTCTTTTAATTTCAACCCCCATTCCATCACATGCCCCACCATCACCTTCAATTTCACCACCCACTAGGTGGTAAAGGTTGGGGGGTGAATTAGTTAAATACTATGTGATATGCTCCCAATTTCAACCCTCCCCCACCCCAAAAAAAAAATAAAAAAAAAACTAATGGGGAGTGAAATTAGAAGAGTATTATATAATCTTCCCAATTTCACCCCCCACCTTCAACTTCATTATGAAGGTGGGTGGGTGTGGGGGGATGGGGTGAAATTGGGAGAATCAATATAATATTTTCCTAATTTCACCTCCACATTTAGTTTCACTAGGATAGGGATGTGAGGTCAAATTGGGAAAATTTCTTAATTATCCCAATTTCTCCTCTAGACCCTACCCTCGTCATGAAATTGAATATGGGGGTGAAATTGATAGAAGTGAATTAATTCTGCCAATTTAACTGCCTGCCTTCAATTTCATGATGAGGGTGGGGGATGGGGGGTGAAATTGGGAGAATTAATACAACTTTGTCACCTTACAAGTTTCTCATAACAACAAGCCAGTCCTGAGACCTTAAATGGTCAAAGACCAACCTTCGAGAAAGCCAGGATTACGAGCATTGCTTATGTAAACCTGGAGTTTTAGGATATAGAGACTAAAATTTTGCATCTGTAATAGGCTTTGGGTTGATCCACTCCGATAAGTGTATGTTTGCCTAAGCAAATGGTATCAAAGCCAAATCTTCTTTTGTTATGAGCAATAAAAGTTACTATTGAGTATCTTTGGGTATCTTTGGACTTCATTATTTGATCATTGTGTTCTAAGAGCATAGTAAATGAGAAGTGATAGTTAGTAGAGAGAAGTGCTCTCAATATTTGATGCCAAGCAAAGTCACTTGGATTTTTTTTATACAACCATTGGAGCCATAAGGGGGCATAAAGAGTTGTTTTATCCCCTTCAATGAGTGGTAGTATATTACTTTTATATATTTTTTATCTTTCATGTTTAAGTAATACTCTATAAAAAGTCAAGTGAAAATTTCCTAAGATTGGTCAGAAAATATTTACAATATTCCAATGTTTAAATTTTGTACATCTAATCTTATTAGATATACATTATTCAATTTTCCAATAATTCTCTCATAATAATCTATAAAGTACCTCTCCTTCAACCCACAAACATTGAATGGGGTTTGGAAAATCGGTATAAGTATGTTCACTTAGGGATCATTCAATTCAGAATCAATCTCTAATTCCAACCTAGTCTAAATATTTCTTGTCTTACATGTATCATTTATTCTAAGCAGAATAAGTTTAATGGTACTTTAATTGGAAGATTTGAATCTCCTTTGCACGATGGCCCTTAATGGTGCTTTAATTGGAGGATTTGAATCTCCTTTGCACGATGGCCCTGCTTGATCTTCAGTAATACCCAAGTATCAAGTATCTTTAATAGATCCTCATATGAATGACCTTCTCCAAGATTATGTTCATCTCACCGGGTTAGATATGTCTGAATGTTCATATATTTCCCAATTGCAAACCATTGTCTATCTGAGATTTGTTTCTACCACAATGCCTTCATTGAATCCAAATATAGTAACCAGAGAAACACGAGAAGGCATGGTCATTGGTCTGGGAAATGTCACACATTTAGTACTAGGTTTTACTACTCTTACATTACTGGATGAGTGGAATTCCCATTATATTCCATTAAGTCAAAAATGTTTGCCACCATCTAAGCCTAAAATGCTCACTATCCAAAATACACCAAGAGGCCCTGTTCTGAAACTTGGCAGATCTGAAAGTGCACGGATTGATCCAAGGAGACCTATTGAAAATTTATTGAATGAAAGAAAAGATCCTCCAGAAGAATTAGTACATCAAATCACAAAGAATTATATGATTATATTTCTAAACACAAATATAGACATGCTTTATGTAAGTTCTGTGATGCAACTCCTTCAGCCACAATATTTGAACTGGGATAATTTGAAAAAATCCAGGGAAAAATGGTTACTACTAAATCCTTTGGTAGTGAGCACATTGGATAGAAAACATATTTTCCTAATTGCCTATAGATCATCACTCCCAAAGAAATGAAACTCGTGAGGTATCTGTTGTCTTGGGAAAAGGAATTTGTAGGAGGACAAGAGAAGAGTCCATTATTGGATAGATCACTTGGTCTAGGTAATTATGCCCCAAAATTCAAATATGGAAGTCTAGTAGTAGACTTAAACTTCATACATTATAGAAAAACTTCTGATGAGAATCCTCGGGACGTAGTAAGGATTCAAAATTATTCTAATTATCAAGCAGTTTGCATAGCTCAGAATATTGATGATATAGCACAAGATATTATGTAGACAAAAGCTTGTGTTTCTAGCATGCACATTGACCTTGATGAATTAGATAGAAGAACATCCTTGTGAAGTACAGAATTATAGGAGATTAATAAAAAACTGGATGTGATCATGGAAGTGGTCAAAGATCTGAGAACCAGTTTGAAGAAAGAAGAACCAACATCTCCTCTTATGTCATTGCAGGAATCTGAACAACAAACCTTCCATTTCTTTAGTACCAAATCCAAGGAAAAAGAGAAAAGAAATTTCTTAAAGGAATGGAAGGGTTTATCCCAAAAATCCAAAGAATTGAGTGTTATTAAATTAATGCCAATTCCCAAAGAAAAGAGAAAAGAAATTTCTTACTCAAAGAAATTGAATGGAAGGGTTTATCCCAAAAATCCAAAGAATTGAGTGTTATTAAATTAGCACAAGAAAATTTCCCAAAAATGAAAGTTGTTAAAACAGAACCTGATAGTTATGGTACAAAGCACTCTAATATTCCTAGAAATGTTTAGGATGACATAGATGGAAAACCATTATGTTTTGGGAAAAATGGTGTAACTCCAAATATGCATCTAGTAAGAAAGTTCCCTATGATCCTATTGACTCTGAAAAATTTTCTAGTTTCAACAGAGAAAATATAGATCCAGACCCTATAACAAATTTGAATTGTAGATCACAACATTAATTGTTCAAAAGTGGTCTGCATGGGAAAAATTACAAAATTCAATATATAGAAACCATGTAAGTTGGGGAGCACTAAGATTAACTTGGGGGTTTATAGGGAACTTGGAACTGTGGTGGGATAGATTACAAGAAGATGATCAAATTTCTATTATGGAAAGTGAAAAACCAATGGAAAAGATCACTAAGGCAATAGTCCATGAATTTTATGGTAAATCTTATATACATTGATTATTTTAGGGATGATTTTAGCGAATATTACTAATCCTTCATATGTCAACTATAAATGTTTGGTGATATTTTTTTTTAAATATTCAAATTTATAAGTATTTTATATAGTTTTTATAAAATTTGGTAAGGTAAAATAATTTTATCCTATAGAATTTGGGCGAATCATTTTTAAAATAATGAATCTAGTTTTTAGAAAAACCATGGAAAATTAACCCATGAGGAAAATTTAACCCCTAAAATCATGTTTATGATCCAAAGACTGTGTAAGTTCAAATAAATTCCTGAGTTATTTTGCACTATATAAGATCTATTGTATAAAACACCTAATCTTGATAATGTAGCTTACCTTAGAAAATATATGTCTGCCATTCTAGGTCGTGTTCCTGATCTTGTCAAAGAAAATATTTGAGGCCGAAGAGATCCAGATAGAAGAATTGTCTTTAGCAGGCTTGCAGGAACACATTGTCAAGACCCTTCAGAAAGAATGTATGCGTAGGAAGACGACTAAGTCGGTCAGAAAACATCTTGGGTTTGATCATAATGTTTGTGATATTTATGCCGTGACTTACCATTTTGGGTGCAATAAATATAAATCTAGGAAACAAAAATGTGGGAAAGATTACAATTGTAAACAATGTAATTATCATGAATTTGTTCCTAGGTACAAATTTCTAAGGTCTCGTGGGTTTGTCAATAAGGACTCCAAACCTAAGAAAACTTATTTCAAGAAGAGAAATACTCCTGCCAAAAAATATTCTAGATATATTTTCCATAATCCTGGTCACTGGGCTAATCAGTGTCTTGTGCAAGGTAAGAACATACACCAAACTAAATTAATGGATCTATTTACTTAATTTTATGATCTTGTGGATTGGGATCAAGTGTCTCAACCTCATTCAGATGCTGAATACCTTTCAGTCATTGATACATCCTTTAAGTCTAATATCGATACTCCTCCTCTTCTTGTTGTACATAAAATTCATACGTCTGACTCTGATTCTTCTGAAGAAGCTACTGAATTTCTTTCAATTCTTGAAATAAAAATGTTCTCTTTGGATCCTTCTCCTTCACAATTATAGGATCAAACTTTTTTTATCCAAGCTCGTCTTTATTCACTGATTCTTAGTGATTTTTGGCTTTCTCAACATCTGCATACCTAGCTTACCAACCTCCAGTATCGGTACAAGACTATCATGCAGCCCAACGTGGTGAGTTTATAGCATTATTATCCTATTGATACTGAGATTGTAGAACCACAAAGTAGAAGTCTAAGAAAAACTAAAGAAATAGAACCTTTGTTCTCGCATCAAAGAAATTCCTGTGCTAACAAGAATCATGTATCTGTCCTAGACTCACCTAGTGATTCTGTTAGTATAGAATACTTCTCTCGGTTTAGCTCCAAAGCAATGATTCAGATATAAATCAAAGATAAAGAAGAAAGTATTAAACAGAAAAAAGAATTGATCAAAGAAATCCTTATTTCTATAAATGAAAATAAGAAAAGACTAGTTGAGTTGAATATGCAATTAGAAGAAGCACAAGATGAGCAATTAGAACAAGGTTTGTCTAAATTGTTTGGCCCTTCCCAAACAAATATTATAGAAGAACAATCATTGTCATTAATTCTAGAGGATCAATCTGTCATTAATTCTAGAGGATCAATCTGTCATAGTCTTAGAACCTCGATATAATGGATTAGATGATAGGGTGATCATTAGCATTGATATTAAAGTCTCTGGATACAATCAGTACACCCTAGATGCTCAAATAGATATAGGATCCATGACATCATGTTCCAAATATGGTGTCATTCCTTCATACTATTGGAAGCCAATTCAACTATCCTTTCGAGCAATCAACAACACCAGAATGCCAATAAAAGGATTTGCCCCTGATTTTCATATATTATTAAATGGGCACAAAACTTTTGTCAATTTGTATTGTTTTGACACTGGGTTTGATATTTTTGTTCGGCCAAGATTTTGTAAATAAACATTTTGCCATGAATGTTGATACAGATACAGTTTCATTCCACATTAAGGAGTAAAATTTACTCCTCCTTCTAAAAATGTCTATGTCAGCAAAGTTCAAAAGAATTCTCCTGATGAAATTGATACGTCTATTGAGAAATTTGAAAATTTAATAAAATCATCAAACGTGTAGAACTTCATGGTCTGGAATGTACAGAAGAAATAAAAATAAAATTGAATAGGATTGCACTTCTAATTATCCAAATGCATTCCAGATGAAGGGGCAATATTTCTTTGATTTACCATACAAGGAAAATTACCAGGGAGCTCCACAAAAGGCATCTTCCAATCAAATGTCGCCAATATAGCTTGAGTATGATAAGAAATAAATTGCAGATATTTTGAGCAAAAAACTAATAGAATCAAACAAAAGTCCTTGGGTTGGTCCTGCTTTCTACATTAATAAACACTCTAAACAAAAGAGAGGTAAACCAAGGATGGTCATAAATTACAGAGCTGTAAATAAAGCTTTAATTCCTATTATATATCCCTTGCCTTCTAAGGATGTATTTTTCCAAAATTGGTTCTAACAATATATTCAATAAATTTGAATTGAAAAGTGGATTTTGGAAAATTGGGATCAAACCTTTAGATAGGTATAAAATTGCATTTGTGGTACCACATGGCCAGTACCAATGGAAAGTCATGCCAATTGGCTTAAAGAATGCCCTGTCTGAATTTGATAAAAGAATGGAAGATGTGTTTAGAGATTTAGATTTTGTCATTGTTTATATTGATGATCTGCTTGCGTTTTCCATTGATATGAATCAGCATAAGCAGCATCTTCAAACAAATATATGACAGGATATATAAGCATGGAATTGCTTATATATCCTGGCTAGAGGAAAAGTAGAACTCTAGGATCATGTTCTCAAGACACTAA
The DNA here is from genome assembly GCA_010110895.2 of Picea sitchensis. Taxonomy (NCBI): domain Eukaryota; kingdom Viridiplantae; phylum Streptophyta; class Pinopsida; order Pinales; family Pinaceae; genus Picea; species Picea sitchensis. The sequence continues at coordinate 124,635 of SNQJ01S0025885.1, forward strand.
GTGAATTTCATAATCAAGTTCTGGATAGAAAGAAATTACAAAGGTTTCTAGGAAGCCTAAATTATATCACGAAATTCTATGAGAATCAGGAAAAGGATGTAAAATTCTTGTAACATAGATTAAAATCTAAAATCCCTTGGAGTGACAAAATGACTAAGGCAGCTCAAATTATAAAACAAAAGGTTCAGAACTTGTCTAGTTTGCATCTGCCAGATTTAGATTTTCCATTCATATTAGAAATTTATGCATTTGATGACGTTTGGGCAGGGGTATTGTTTCAGAATCATACTGAGAGAGAGAGAGTCTGTATGTATACTTCAGGTTGCTTCAAAGGACGAAAAATAAATTATCCATCCTCTAACAAAGAGATTCTAGTTGTAAAAAATGGGATTAAAAGATTTGGAATTTTACTAAAACCTATACATTTCACAGACGGAACTGATCTGAAGCATATCAAAAGTATATTAAATAATAACAAGTTACTTGAGCAGCCCGCAGAAGTGTAGACCGATTGGCAAGTGCCATGTAAATGAAAGGAAATATGTAAAAAGAGGTCTCAAGGTCGATTCTCACCTCAATTTACTCGGAGGACATGTTCGAGTTCCAGAAATCCAACTTTCCATCCACCATATCCTCCACCATATCCTCCACCTGAAGGATTTCAATGGGTTTTGGTCTATAAAAATTGTACAATGTGTTTGTGTTTTGATTGTCTATTTAGATATATCAAAGTCAGTCCGATTTATGAGTATATATGAGATAGGTGGGTCAACTCTAATAATAATAAGTCAAATGTGTGGTATTTTAGAGTCTCCCAAGATGTATACCGGTGCTATTACTTATGACTATTTTTTGGTCAGAGGTACATAGTTGTTTGGGAACCTTGGATTATATACAAAGATTATTCTAATATAATGTTATGTATCAAGCATGTACAAAGTGCTTGGATATTGTTTGAATGCAGAACTATATCCATAGAACCGTGGAGAGCACGGTTCTACATTTTGATGCATAATTATTGCCCCAGATGTGAATACTTTGGAAATGTTCGTGATCGATATTTTATCATTGTTAATCCTCAAATGTGTTAAATCTTATGCAATCTCTCTTCTATTTTCTTTTCAATTTTTTTCCACACTTGGAAGATTTTCAAAGTCATGGCGGGTTCACCTAGTCTTGTTCAAACTTCCATGACCCACAAAATACACAATTAAATTTTGCAGGCCCCAGTTTGCACTTATACTCCGAAACTTTTTGAAAAGAATGATTCACCATGGATCTATGCTACTTCCCCAATCGTCTTATTCACACCCGCGGCCTCGCCATCTCAATACGCTTCTTATACATAGTCTTGATACTTAGTCTCTTTTTCCCAAGTCTTACTTACCGCAGGTCTACGATAATTCTTATAATTCTTCCATATGCTCTTGACCCCGCGATCCCACCATGCTCTCACCCTGCCATTCCATTACCCCATCGTTCTACCATCTCGATTGTTTTCCACCCCACAATTGTCTATGTCTTGTCACATTCCCCATTGTATATTTAATACACTTTTCCCGAAAATGACTAAAATTGGTTAAGTGTTAAAAGCCATTATTAATGGTGATCTTATCAAGACAACTCCTCTTTAATTTTAATATTAATTCTTATTAACAATTCTTGAGTCAAGATCCCCAAAAGTGTATTAAGATAAATAGGTGTATTTTGATAATAACATTTTAAAAACAACTATAATGTTACCTTGATTAAGTATGACAACCTAGAGAAAGGAATAGTTCTATGGATTAGAGAAAGGAATAGTTCTATGGAGATACCATCAACCTAATTGGATGAGAAGACCAAAGATTTCAGTGGTCACTGGCATACAGATATTACTCTTCATTACCACTTCCAAAGAAGAGTTCAAACCAGATTTGGACCTCAGGAATTGCTCTGGAAGCATGTGTTCCATAAGTCTACAATTTCAAGGAGTTGATTTATTGGTGCATTGATAAATTTGAAAAGAATCAAAAAATAATTCAGTTGCAAGGGGAGTCTCTTATTTCCTTATCCCCTTTTGTTTTTAAGAGGATGCTTAGACTCCTAGAGGCGACGATGTCTTTCAAAAGTTCCCAAGATGAAGACTTTTTGAAGACAAAGAATGATGAATTTGAGCTTCTACGAGAATATCTTGAAGACACAACAATTATTCCAAAGGACCTTTCAAGCATTCAAGTCAGTACATTAAAAAAATCCATATCGAGAAATGGCGTGGTTATTCGCTAGAGTAGATGTACAAGAGTCTATGCCTATTGTTCCCAGGCTCACTCTATATATATTTTACTTTTCAATTCATAAAAACACAATGTTTGACTAGGAAAATATTATTTCCAGCGAATTATCATTTAAGTTGGGAAATTTCAAAAGAGTAAAAGGTTTTACATGTCCTCGTATTTGATATTTTCCATTAAATATTGTCATGTCTTCAAAGGCTTTCCTTTGGCTAAGAAGGTCAATTGTAAACTTGAACCTGTTCAAATGTGGTATACGACTCTTTGGAAACAGAAGGACACATACCACTTCTTGAGTAAATAAAGAATTCATTTCCTCTTTCAAAAAACTTATTCATGGACCAAGTACATCTAGATTGTCTCTAGAAGCAGCATTCTTCTTAGATAAGAGAAGAATCTTTGAAGCAATGGATAATTTCAATGTTATCAGGATTTATTTTTCTTGTGAGAAACCCTCATATCTACCATATTATGTTTTAGATAAGATATTTTTTGTTGAAGTATGTAAGCAGTATAAATTTTGGGCCCATTTCTTTAACGAGAAGAGGAAAATCGGTTCATTCCTCTGCCGTGGAAAATTGCGGAGATAATGGTGAAAAGCATTACACACATCAATGAAATATTAGCTCAGTTTGATCCATTCAATCTTAAGAAAGGAAATGAAATCAAGGTTTTTGACCCTACTCAATTACATGACATATGCATGGTACAATGTATCGTTTGCTAATACATTTTTGTTTGGAGAAGAAAAGGGTGATAGCCAAAACCCCCAAGTGTTACCTGATGAGAAAAGGTGAGAGGATATTGAAACAGTTATCAATACAACCGATCAACATAGACAGCAAGGAAGATTCATGAACAAGAGTAGTTCATGGTCTCCTAATATTTATCAAAAAAGTAGCCTACCCAAAGGAAAACCCTAGTCTGCAGTTCAAGAGCAAAGGAAGTCATCGATAGATAATTCCGATGACGGAGGTGGACAAAACCCTCCCAAGGGAAATCTAGAAACACCACACAAACTCTCAGTCACTAGCAAAAGGAAAAGATGAACAAATAAAGAAGGAGAAAGTGAGGGCATACCTAAAGAAGAAATCATTATGGAAGACATGGATTTTGATGTAAATATTGAAGATATCAAATTTCCAAATGAATAACAAAGGATTCAAGAGAGAAGAGCAATTACAATAGAATTGGACACCCAAGAGCCAATCGTATTTGAAGAGGAATATTTGACCCTGCACAGTGCCATGTTTGATAAAAATACTTGAGAAAATTGGTTATTGAGAAAATCAATGCAAAAAATAAGAAGATTCAAGGAAAATTGAACTTAGAACTCAACTTCAATGCAGTTCTACCCTCCAAAATTGTACAAGTTCATGAAGGCACGGAAGAAGCCCTAAAAATTTCAATTGGAGATATAGAGAATGGGAATGTTGTTTTAAAATACAGAATTAAATAATTAGAAAGTTCTTTAATGCCCCCACCATTATTTGTCAATCCAATTGCCACAGGAGAAGTCTTCAGGGAAAATTGGAATCCAGCTCCAGACTAAAAGGAACGTCAAGTCTACTCATTTCCATTAGGAAGTATGTTAGAGAACATATCCAAAAGAGAATGTCCCTTGTTCTTGAAACATGGGAACTGGCAACAATTTTTGCTTCCTTAGGTTCAAGAATGACAAATTTCAGGCAATATCTTTAGGCTAATCTTGAAAATGATGATGAATTTTACAAAGGGGCCATTTCTACCTTTTTTGCAAAAGTTTCAAGTGGTAGCGAGTTCTAGAGGAAAGAAAAGGATTTTCCTTCCGCAATATATATAAAACAACTCAAGGCCTGTTGATTAAAGAGAATAAAGAGTTTAAAAGACATGATAGTTTAGTGTGATACTATATGTGTGAAAAGAGGATAATTATATTTGAAATCAATTGAATTGGATTTAGCTGGGTCAACTGGAAATGTGGAGGACCCACTTATAATATTGAATTCTATATTTATGTCAAAAGAACAATTCGAAGTGAAGTTGGACTCATTGAAGATTACATCAGCTGAGAAGTTCAACAACTTTACTAAATATTCAGAAACAGAGGTTGAAAGTTGGTAGTCAATTATGTAAATAAAAATGAAGATGTTGAGGACATCCTTCATCAACTTTTGATGGACTTCGAAGATATGGAAAATTCATTATTTGATATTAAAGTAAGGAAAGAAATAATTATAGCTTATTTTTTTGGTTCCTCTTTCCTTGACGAAGGTGGTTTTAGATAAAATTGTGTTGGCTTCTTCTCCACTTAATCCTAGGCCTTCACACTTGGGCATTTGTTGAGATATAATGGGGATCAAAATATATTGGCCTTCCTTTCCTAGCCCTTGGCCATCATATCCCATTTTCCTCATGATCTTGGAACCTATGCCTCTAGTGTGATTTTCAAAATCACCAAAGGTATCTTGAGGAAGAGTCGTGGAAGGTTAGTTTACCATGATTCACTTCGTAATTTTTCTATATTTTGTAGTGCCAACATAAGGGGMTTGTTTGGTCTCTTGGATATCTGCTTATAGCTCTTTCAAGGCCTCTTCCTTCTCTTCCAAATCCAACYGAGTGAATTTCTCCCTCAGTTGCAAGAATTTCAATCTGCTCTTGTCTAATGTTTCCCTCATGGTAGTGAAGGATTCCTGGAATTTGGCAAGTTCTTTTTCTAGCTCATCCTCATTCTACTTTCCTCTTGGATATTCCTGTTGAAGTATCTCAACTCTTCCAGCTTCTCCCTTTCAAGGTTTTTCCCATGGCAGTTGCTTCAAGGTCTTTGATGAACCTACTCTTATACCATATGATTCATAAATGGTAGGCATATGCCATGTCTATTTCATTAGAATGGATACTAATTGCAGAATAAGAAAAATAATGTGTCTCCTCTTTTCACTATTAGACTGTAAAATACTACTCTACATGAAAATTATACCTCAATCAAAATAGAGGTTGTGTACTCTTACAATAGTGCAATTTGGAAACCATTATTCACTCATCCATTACCATTCATGACATGTTTCAAATCAAAATGTAGCAAACAAAATATAAAATGGAATCATTGTGGAAGGAAAATTGAGTTATGTAATGGTGTTGTGGGGATTATTGTAGGTCAAATACAAACCTGTAGAGGAGAAAATTAAGGTATGTAACTTCATTCTATTCATCTGAAATTTATCCTTTATTGATTCAGAGCTATCTTCAATGTTTCAAACCCTAGTTTTATTGTTGCTTCTCTTTTCTTTATGTTGTTACAAACTCGCACAATGAAAATTTTTCTAGGCAAGGAATATTTATTGGCTTTGTGTACATGTATGTAGGGCTTTGGGTATCAGTTGGATTGGGACTACTCATTGCATTGGATTCCAAACCATGTCATTGTCGGGTTTTTTTTAAATGATTTTGCAGTTCATGGTGTGCATTGTATAGTAACAACACACCGGTGCATTTTTAATTAAAAGCTTATTGCTCGGTGTGGCTTTTTAAAAACATTTCTAGCTTTAGCGGTGTGCAATATACATAAATGATTCATCGGTGTGAAATATTGTATTAAGCATGCCATTTTGCCAATTTTATTAATAAACATTCTCGATTAACCAGTGCGCACTTTACTATGACGACGCATTGGTGCTTAAGACTATATTAAGCGCATATGTGTGTGATAATATATTGTACACACTGCCTAAGTTGAAAACAGTTTTAGCCTAAAATTATTTACTTAGTTTGTAAAACATATTTCATAATTTGTGTATTTCATTATGCGGGGATTTTATTAATAAAAAATAGATGACAAAATATTAGGGAAAAACACTTGTAACAACGAGGGTGAGAGAAGCACATCTCAAGAACATAACATGGCAAGTTCTTTTAAATTTTAATATAAAAGTGTTGTATTTGAATTATCTATAGGTTTAAATTATGTGAATTAGATAATCTGTGTCATGCAAAGAAAAAAAATGAAGAAACTTCAAAAGATTTTTTGGAATCTGAGTGGAAAAGAGCGTAAAATTTTTATGAAAATGTTGAAAAGAGAGGAATTAGGTGGATCAAAAGGTGATCAATATCAAGTTTTTCTTTGGCTTTTTATCATAAATTTACTTCTTAACAATAGTCACTAATATGTTTCAAACATTTGATTTTTCATTCTTTGAATGTTGTGCAAGGACCGACAACAAGGGAATAGAAGGTCATCCTAAGAAAATAAAAATTATGAAGGATGTAAACTTCAGGATGATGAATTTGTCCTCAATTCATAAGGAGAGGTGTTGGAAGTTAATGARAGAGGGGGAAACCTTTATAAAACGGTGAGGGATATAGTGGAAATAYTGTATAGACATTCTTTCCATTCATAGTAAAAAATCAATCCAATGASTCCAAGAATCAGTGTATACATAAACTACWACAAGCATTTTTGGAGCAATGGTCAATGACACTTGTGCGATTTGCAATAGAAAAAACAAACAATAACAAAAAAAATCATTTAAAAAGCATTATTGCTAAACATGTTTTTCTTTATATGCATATGCTAGCCCAAAAAATTACCAAATTAATATTTTTTCTATTTTTATTTTCGTATAAATATTGATCGATTTTTTATTGTTTTTTTTTTTCATTTTTCAAGAAGATGGATCAAATCCTAAAGGATGATCAACGTGATATACGAAAAATGCTAATAGGGATGTCAAAAAAAATGTACAAGGAGATAGTCAAAGAAATGAGTATAATTTCATCACAAGAGGAACCATCCCAACAACAACATGCATCAAATGTGTATTCGATGATCTTGTTCTATGTATAAGGATTTTAACTATCAAATGAAATATTAATTTAAGAAAAGAAAATGAAATCCATTCAACACATAAGACGATGTGGCAAGGCAGAAAAGGGTTGATCACAAAGTTTGTGAGTACTTAATGCATTTTCCTTACTTAAGATTTCATATTTGTTGTCATGTGTATATTTTAATTTATTTACAACCATTCATGGATGTTTTCCAACAAATGCTAAAATACAAAGAAGAGACATTTGAACATTTGATTGACATTGGATTATGTATAGCTTGTGATTATATGTTAGAGTATCAACGGATAATTGAACAAGTTGTAAGTAGCTATGTTATTTTACTTCCCTTAGTTTATAACTAATGGAACAACAAGAAATCTTTAGTTATATATATGCTTTGTCATGGCGTATAAAAATTGTAGGAAACAAAGTATGGAGTAGAGCCAACAAAAGATATCTTTATAGACAACGTAAGGAATGGATTTGAAAGAATGTGTGTTATTTATGAAGCAATCGTTGCTATGGTACTTTTTTTATTTACACAATCATGTATATTATACTACAAATGAAGATATAATCATTAAGATTTATTTCTATTTTAGTACATGGAACATGAAGAGGTGCAATGCAAACTCGGTCCAATCCAAAAAACATTCCAAATAATCGAAGTGCAATACGCCATCCAAGTGATGAATATATGAGGCATGCAAGCAGCTCGAGCAATGATAGTAGTTCAAGCGATGAATGATGATCATCGAAATTGAATGTTACAAAATTGTATATTTTGCAATGTTCGTCCGTGAAAATTAGACATGTTCTTTAATGTTGACATATTGTCACAATTGGATTATGGCATTTCACCAATAACTAAAACAATTATTTATTGATATTTTCAATATCATGGACCTTTTATGTTGTCCCATTTTTTATAACGAAGGGTCTCTTATCCATACATAATAAAATAAATTTCTTATCTTATTGCATTGTCCACTATCATAAAATGTTGCATTGTTGATTAAATATATGGATGATTAATCAGTTGGTATATTTGTTTAGATGATACAACACATTAATGCAATGATTATATCCAAACACAATAATTAAAATATAAATTCAATATTATTGTAAAAAAAATTGATTTTTTTATGATTAATTGACATATTGTAAAATAAACAAACAGTTGCATTTGCATACCCACAACATGGAAAAATTCAGCACTACAACATATCATTGCATTATATCCATTTAAACTAAACAATATAATTTATACATATTTACACATCGATGCAGTTTATACATATTTATGCACCAATACGAAAAAAATGTAATAAAAGCACCATTGTGGTTTATACACATTTATGCATCGGCAAAATAAAATTGTAATAAAAGAACTAGTGCTCTTAACAACAACAAATGCATCATTTTCTTTAACGAATCCATTACCACTATCGTTACTATTATCATTACCATTACAATAACTTATGTTGTGCAAGTTGTTCTACGCAGTGCTGCTTTTATGTATTAAGTACACACCAAGGATTCATAGCATATATAATATGCACTAGTGTGTATCATATATGTCACACACAAGTGCATGATTTTGATATAAATTTCTTGGTGCTTTCAATATCTAAAATATGCACCAAGGCGATTAAAATATGTAGTAGGCATCAATGCTTAGTGTTGGTATTTTAAGGCATTGGTTCCTATCAATATGTTGTGCACCTATGCATTGTAAGCATAATTACCACACTAGTGCACTTTACCATTTTAAGGGCACCATGAAAAAAACCTCCACTGGAACCTTCTGATCCAGGTGGATATCGGGGGCCACCCACCTTTTCCAAATGGCTCAAAACAGTTTTCCGACCATTTTGGCAATTTACTATTTTTAGCAGGTTTTCACTTCCGGGGCCATTTTGAGGGCCTAAATGAAGTTTTTTCGAGATTGAGGTTCTCAATGATAGCCAAAGGCATGATTGAGCCCCCAAAATTAATCTCCTCGACGATACCTTTCCAACGAGCTATCACACGCCTAAAACGGAGATCGTATGCAAAAGTTATGACCTCGGGAAGTTGATGTACCAACTTACCCAAACGGGGCCCACATGACTTTTGGCACTTCATCTCCCAGGGTTAGGTTTTTGGATGTATAGGACTTTTGGCATTCCTGATTATTGTAAAAAGGCCTCCAGATCCTCATTGTAACCATCTTCTTGCGAATGCGAGTAGCCGTCACATCTCTTCTCAGAGATAAGCTGCCACCATTCTAGCAAGTGTTTCACTCTGTATTTTTACAGTCTCTGTACATTTCTTTCATTAATAGAAATCATGTATTACTGTATATCTTTGACTCTTGTTATATTTCCGCTATATCTCTGTTATATTGTTGTCTCTCTTGCAATATCTCTGAATATTTCTGTGTTATATCTCCGCTCCGCTCTCATTTCGTGCCAAAAATAATCTGGATCACCTTCAGCCACCCAAAATTTTTAGTTATAGTGAAAATATTTTAAAACCTCCATCAAAACCAATAGTGGAGGTTTTTTTTATAATTTTGTTTAATCTTGTAACACTAAAAACATCCACTAAAATGTATTTTCCTTGTAGTGGTGGGACACCTTAGTAGTAAGACTCTATAATTCTACATTATTCTTGCATAAGAAAGCCTTGGAAAACATGGATCGCCCAAGGGACTATTTACTAGAGAATGGATGTCTGAGCCTAGAAGGGTGAGTGGTTGCAAGGAAGAGATGACTTGAATTCATATATTTCAATAGATTCATGATATATGCTAGTTGAATCAAGGAATAATTGTATGGCTTGTGTGTGTCAGAGAAGAAAATGAGTTGAATCTCACCTATGCTATCCATGTGAAGTAAACATATATTTATATAGATAAATATTGGGTTGATCTGCATACTTTGTCTTATGTTATGAATATATATGCTTAGGTTATGAATTTCTAATTCCCGCGAATACAATTATTCTTGCTTGGAAATGGTTATGATATGTATATTTACCTTCATGATTATTGTTGGTATATGCTAAATGTCAAGGCCTTATAAGTATCTCAAGGTAGTGAAATAAATGGTTGAACATTGATGTCCATAATGACCAACCAATATTAGTTGCAAAGAAGAAGATGACATTATGGACACAATTGAAAAATGAATACATGATTCTATTACTAGAAAGTGAAGTACATGGAGGACGATGTTCTTCTAAGGGGGAGGGTAATGTAATACCCCTAATATGAAACCTAAGACATGATGTGCATATTAATAATTTAGGTGCACAAGAAAAGACCAAGGTTGTCATGAGATGGTAAGACATCGAGTATGTGAGATGGTGTAGCTTTGTGAAGCGGTTATGGTCATCATGTGGTAAATATCGCAAGTATACTACCAATTTGAGTTTTATTTGAAATATTATAAAAGAAAAGTAATTAATAAAGTGAACTTGGGGGTCATTAAGATTTCCTAGGAGCACCATGGGGGCAATGAGTAAACAAGACATGAATGAAAGGGAGGAAGTGACTTAATCATGCGACAAGTGGAATCTTGAGAAAACTTTAGCTTTTCCCAATTCTTTATAATTATATTTTCCTTAAAAATGTTACTTGTCATTTCTTAGGCATGCATGAAACCACCTCATGTGCACATGCAAGAGAATTCCAAAAAAATATTGGAATTGAGCCTAGGGATTATTATTATTAATTCTTCATTATTGACCATCTTGAGCTATTCTGGGATATTCTAGACAATGTTGTGTTATGTTGAAGAATCATCCTCCATTATGGAGATTGTTGGATAGTGTTGGACCATTATGGACAAAGTTGAACTAGTTGGTTGTGAGAGAAATGGCATGAATGTGATCCATGGGTTGCTACCAAAATAATTACCAAGACACCAACAAGATATATTGCATTGGGACTCTTATTGCATGGAGATAGTGGGTGGACTAGACTTCCCAAGGGACTATTTAGAAAAGAAATGAAGTGTTTATGTAATGTTGTACTGGAAGGAAGAGATATATGTGATATTTTAGAGTTGATTGAGGCTCTTGGAGGGCATATATTTGAATAGGAAATCCCATTTAGGTTACAAACTGGGTTGGTGTTGTGTTTGAAAGATCAAGTTTCCAGATTCTCTCTTGTTGCTTCATTACCTAGCACGGGTTATCTATAAACGAGGGACTTATATCCCACTTGCTTCATCAATATGGATCCTTTGTGGCATTTACTTTTTTATACAAAGATCTCTATCTTCAACAATGGCTACAAGGCGTTTGTTCCAAATTGTAATTCAGAGTGCAAACTTCTCTACAACACTATATACTTTGTAATATGGCAATCAACAAATACAATGATGCTCAATCAAAATTCAATTTATTATCGATTGACTCCTTCTGATGGATTTCCAATCACATGGGATACCTATAGCTAAATATAATAGTGACAAGCTCAACATAATAATGGCAATCCAATTCAACTGCAAATTGTAACTGAAACCCTACTATCAAATTTGAACAAGGCTAATTTTTCCATTCATACTTCTCTAGCTACTTGAGATGGTGTTTATTGATTGTATGATCTTTGGACTTGTTTCCACACAAAAAATGATCAATTCTACCAACTTTCCATGCAGTGTTTGGACAACCAAAACGGATCAACTTAATGAACATTTGGTTGCAATTTCCATAAGCAAGCACTCAGGCTTCAAATCAAACTGCCAATACAGGTTATGCTCCTGGAGACATATAAATATTTTCTCAAGTAAAATAAGTGCCAAGTTTGAAGCTTCAACTTTACCAAGTGAGGAATGTTTCAATTATTCTAGCATTTACTTGAGACACAACCACTTTCTTCAAATTCCATGAATAAGTAGTTATATTTAATATTTGAGCTATATGAAAACCAACTACACAATGCCCTTGTTTATGCTTTGTATGTCTTCTTTGACCATTATTAATCTAGAAGGAAAGGCAATGGTAGGAACAGTATTACATCCACCTACGGTGATTGTGAGGGAAATACAATCCAACAATGTGTGTGTGTGTGTGTGTGTGTTCAACAACACAACTTTCGTTAATAAAGGAATGAAAATATGAATTTAAAATTCAATTGGATAATCTCCTTCACAATGTTACATACTACCTGCAAATCCTTCACCTCGTATACCTTCCAATCCACCAATGCATATTTTCATGATGCAGTTAGCTTGGGTTGAAGGTAGAACGTTGAGATAGAAGGCAAACTATTAAGGAATTTATAATGCCGATAAATTATTTCACCTCCTGATGGACTTGCTTTAACTCCACTAATGCACAAATGACAATTGGATCCACTTTTTCACAACACACAAATATTCAATGAACAATATAAGGAGAGGTTATCATGAATTGTAGAATATATTTACCCCTAGTTGATGTGTATGACCTATGTACAACCTCAAAACTCCATGGAACCACTACATATGGATTGATGGAGGTACATACGGCTTGTTGGAGAGGCATATGGTCTCAATTTGTCCATAAATTTCTATGTATAGGCTTGTGTTAGATGTCGATGACCTAAAAATGGATTACTTATTGAATACAAGGAATAGAAATAACAATCTAGCTATAGAATTAAATCCATTGAACTCATTCAATCAATTGGATGGATAGTCTAGATTCTCTAGTTGTTGGATCCCATTAAATGCTAATGGAGAATGAAATTTTGAGTGAACTTAATATAGTTATATCTAGGAATGGATTCTCACACCATCAAGAAAACACGGGCAACAATTAAATACAAAATATTGCTTCCAATGATTCTCACACCATCAAGATAACACATGCAACAATTAAACACAGAGGATTGCTTCTAATGCTTCCAATAACTCACATATTGAATCCAACGCAAACCTAACATCAATGCCACGCATATTTTACCATAACAAGAACTCACATAATGAACCCAATGCAGATTTAACATCAATTCCACACATGTTTTACCATAACAGCCCATTTAATGAAATTAGCAAAGTCCATCATAGAAAACGTGATAAAATCACACACATAATTGATAGAGATATTTTACAATACAAACCCAAATGGGAAAACTAGCTTCGAATGGTGTCTCAATTCTCATTTCGACAATCTCTTGTTACAATGCAACTCATGGCTCATGTGCATCCTCTTTCTTGTCCAACAAAAGAAAAATCCCAACATTCCTTTGAGATTCAAGTTACAAGAAGAGAGAGTTCAGGGTTACTGGAAGCTTAAGATATTAACACTTTCAGCTCCCATCCTCTCCCATTTTCATTTCTTCTCATTGCATTTAATTCTTTTCCCCTCTTATCATTAATTTTTGCACTTCTACTGTCCTTCATAGTTTATCTAAGCACTGAGTCTTCCAACCATTCACTTATTCAGATCCAAATCAATGCCCAGATGAATTACTCCACCATCACATTGACACTGACACTTTAACACCATGAAGGATGATGGACAAGATAATGACACACACCATCAGCAGATAACTGAGTCTTCCAACCATTCACTTATTCAGATCCATTTCAAATCACAGCTCCATATTGAGAGGATTTTTGGTCTCCAAAATCTCAAAGGACCAATCTGGATCAATGATCCTTCCATTTGCTTCTCTAGAACATGGCTCTAATTCTAGATGCTTGCTACAACTTTAACTCTAGCTATGGCTCTAGCTCACGACTCTAGCTATTGTCTCAAGTTATGGCTATGGTTGTGTGTGTGTGTGTCTTCAATAATACAAATTTCATTAATAAATTAATGAAAAGATGAATTTAAAATTCAATTGGATAATTGCCTTCACAATGTTCCATACTACTTGCAAGTGCTTCACCTCATATACCTTCCAATTCACCAATGAATGTTATGGCTATTTCCATGATGTAGCTAGCTTGGATTGAAGATAGAATGTTGAGATAGAAGGCACACTATTAAGGAATTTATAATTCCCATAAATCATTTCACCTCCTCTTGGACTTGCTTTAACTCTACTAATGCACAAATGCCAATTGGATTCTCTTTTCCACAATAGCCAAACATTCAATGAACAATCTAAGGAGAGGTTACCATGAATTTCATAGTAGAGTCTCCCCCAACCAATGTGTATGACATACGTACAACCTCAAAACTTCATGAAACCATTGCATATGGATTTATGGAGGTGCATACAGCTTGTAGGAGATGCATGCATATGGTCTCAATTCGTCCATTAATTGCTATGTACAGGCTTGTCTTAGATGCCAATGACCTAGAAATGGATTACTTTCTAAATATGAGTAATAGAAATAGCAATCTATCTAGAAAGATGAAATAGCTATATTACTATATCCATTGATCTCATTCAATCAATTGGATGGATGGTTTAGATTCTCTAGTTGTTGGATCTCATTAAATGCTAATGAAGAATGAAATTTTGAGTGAACTTAGCAGAGCTATAGCCAAGAATGGATTGTCACACCATTAAGAAAACATATGCAACAATTAAATACAAAGGATTGCTTACAATAACTCACATATTTAATCCAATGCAAAGTTAACATCAATGCCACACATATTTTACCATAACAATAACTCACATATTGAATCCAATGTATAGTTAATATCAATGCCACACATATTTTACGATAGCAATAACTTACATATTGAATAAAACGTAATGTTAACATCAATGCCACACATATTTTACCATAACAATCCATTGAATGCAGTTGTAAATGAAATTCCATCACACAATGATAAAATCACACACATAATTGACATAAAGAATCTACCCTAGAAACCCAAATGGGAAAACCAACATTCAAATGGTTGCTCGGTGTTATTTTGGCAATCTTTGGTTACAATGCAACTCTTGACTCTCTTTGCATGCTCACCTCTTTGACCAAAAGGACCCTTTCAAAGTCAAGTTCCAAGGAGATATAAGAGAGCTACAGAGTAATGGGATGGTAAAGAGATTGACCTTTCAGTTCCCATTTCTCCCTCTCTCTTTCTCTCCTATTTTCATTTTTCTAGTTTATTTAATTATTTTTTTTCCTCTCTTAGTATCACTCATTTTTTTACATTTGCATTGTCCTTCATAGTTTATCTAACCTCCATTAATTATCGGATTACATTTTTCAGGTACTGAGTCTTACAACCATTCACTTGTTCGGATCCATTTCGTATCACACCTCCTTATTGAGAGACTTTTTGGTCTCCAAAACCTCAAAGGACCAATCTGTATCATTGCACGTTTGGTCTTTTTCTATAGAACATAGCTCTAAGTCCGGCTCCTCATTACAATTTTAACTCTAACTCAATCTCTAGGTCATGGCTCTAGCTACTAGCTCTAGTTCTAACTATGTGTGTGTGTGCATGTGCGAGCATGTGTGTGTGTGC
>SNQJ01S0025885.1:169569-181135 GCA_010110895.2 Picea sitchensis
GGGTTTGAGATTGTCGAAGTCCGAAGTCCCGAAGCAGACGATAGCCATTGATCTGGGCTGGATAGGTGTCGCCAGATCGTGAACTTTGGAGGATCGTACTCTAGGGTTTTTTTGAAGTTGAGTTCGAAAAGTTCCGAAGCGCTGAAGGCCGAAGAATTCGGGGCCGTAGATCCCAAAGGGAGCACATGGATTGTTGATCTGCGAAGGGATGCATGGAGGAGGAAGGTTCATCTCGTTGGACAACTGTTGGATTGAGGAGGACATGTGTCAGAGGATCTGACACTCCAGAAGGATTCACTCTGGAGGTTTATGGTTGTTGAGATTTGAAATCACCGAAGGCCGAAGTCCTAGAAACGACGAAATTCATCGATGTGAAGGTGTACATGCGGAGTCATATCTAGAATTCCGGAGAAAAATAGAGGAGGAAATATTCGAATACCCGAAGGAGGATCTCGACCGTTGATCGAGAGGAGGGCTGTAGGATCGTAGATCTGAGTTGAAAGGTCAAACATCCAAAGATGGAACAAGGTCGTTGATTCAGTAGGACAGGTGTCAGCAGATTGCTAATTCTGGAAGACTAGAGTATGGAGGAAAGCTAAGTTGAGATTTTAAACACCCAAATTCCGGAATCGCGAAGAGATCTGGTTCGTAGATTTGGAGAGGACAGATTTGAACCGTCAATCCAGAGGTACCGTCAAGATCGGGAGATCGATAGTCCCACAACATTTTGGGGATTGAAGGTGCGTGAGCTATAATAGGAATTCACGTGGTCATGTGAGGACGTCGTCCAAGGTCACATGTGAAGAAGGATCTTAGCAAAGGGAACTTGTGGAGGTTGAGAATCAAGATTCTCGAAGGCTGGACTCACGGAGGAGACCCTGACCGTAGATTTAAGGATCCAGATGGTAGCAGATCTTCCACTCTGGGAGATTTCCATATAGAGGAGAGAGAAGTTTGAAAATTGAAACTCTCGAAGCCCGAAAGGGGAAATCAACGACAACCATTGATGTAGAGGGGAGTTACGTGGCGATAGATCATGATGATCTGAGATCGTGCATAGGAGACATGGAAGGAGATTTGATAGTAGCTGTTGATCGTAAGCAACACTAAAGGAGTGGATATCAACAGACAGGAAGGATTGCGGAACTAGAACTTGCAAGGAGGATAATTATTCTAGAGCGGGCCGCAGTTGGAACCACAATATTCACAAAGGGATATGTGGCAGCACGAGAAGGATTTCAGGGCGAAAAGTGGGTTGGTTTGAAACCACTCTTGCCCGTGCCCATAATCATGTATTAGCATAGGGGCACAACCCAGGGACATATGATGGAATGGGATAGTGAAGAGGATCTAACGCCCACAAACTGAAAAGTGCCAGAGCGCACAGACAGAGGGTGCAGGTATCATAGGACCTGCGCCTAAAGGCGAAAAAAAGGGCCTGTGTAAAATTGATTTGGGTTCAATCAGGATCCTAAAGAGTCGATCCAACT
Organism: Picea sitchensis; assembly: GCA_010110895.2. Classification (NCBI taxonomy): domain Eukaryota; kingdom Viridiplantae; phylum Streptophyta; class Pinopsida; order Pinales; family Pinaceae; genus Picea; species Picea sitchensis. The sequence goes on from SNQJ01S0025885.1 coordinate 171,060, forward strand.
CATGAATGAGAAGATCTAGTGACCAGGAGGTCGCAGAACCCCAGGAGGGTAGGGGGTCTGCATCAAGTCTACATATACAAATTCAATAGGTAATGGAAACTGACTTCCATGTACAACAATATTCCACAATTGCTACAACCAACAATTAAATACAAGAATGGTTTATACAAGAGTTCCATTTCATGTATGCAATCAATCATTCCAACACATAATTATTATATTAACAAGCTGGTTACATCGATATTACAATTTATACAAAGAAATACACAACAACATACATGTATATTATTTCCCAGAGAAATAATTATAATTCTCCCTTGGTTTTAGCATCTTTTGTGATACCCACAATGCCACAAAATTCAACACTTTGCAACATACATTAGTGGTTATAGTAGCCTTTAATCCTGCACATATTTAACTTCTAGACATTCCTCAAACACGACAAACCCATAAGCATTATTTCTTAGCATATATGTAAAGTCCACACTTTTGTTTATTGACTAAAACATAATTAAACATGATAGTACATTTTTTGTCGATTCAACCACCAACGTTAAGGGGTTGACTGAACTAGATAAACTTAAAGAACATATGAACTCCTTTGATGATGTGAAGTTTATGGAAATTTTCTAAACGAAAAAAGGTCACATTTATGTAAATATGTTGTTATGTCATTATGCATGCTGTTGTTATAGATTATCCATGGGCACACGATTGATGTTATGTGTACTTGATTGATGATTGATGTTATGCATGCTTGATTGTGTAGTGAGGGAATTGATTCTTGATGGTTTCAACAATTTCTTAGGAGTTGAGTGTAAAAAATTCTACTAGGAATTGTGATGATATTGTATACATGTGTATTTTGAACTAAGATTGAGTCTTCGTGGGAGCCCTAAGGCAGTAATACCAAACTCAAATTTGATAAGCAACATTTCTATTCACACTACGCATTGGTGATTACTTCTCAATACTTTTATGCTAGATGTTTTGGAAAGTTTGTGTCTCATGTTGGACACAAGAGACTTGCCTAAATTGTTTATTATATGGACATGAAGTGATGACAAAATAGCGAGTAGTGAAAGAGGTCCTTTGGGAGAGAAGGTTAGGTCAGCAAATGTAGCCCAATATGTGATCAAATCTACAACATGATCTGATATCTGAAAGGGTTTACTATAATACTTGAAACAATTTAGAGCTCAAATGAATGAAATAATATGAATGAAACATAATATATTAAAATAGAACAAGATATCAAAAGGAAATCAAATATGATTTTATCTAAGAAAATTCAAAGTGAGGATAAGGAGATAGGGTTAGGCGACTTTTGAGTTATAAATATAATAAAACTTAATATTATTCTATTACAAACTTTCTTATCTAAGGAAGGGATAAAAAGGAATAAGGGGACATACTTAGTTGGGATTTGGCATTATTGGTTGAATTTTCATTATTTAAGGAATGTGAGGGGGAATAAGAAATAATAATTTGTAATCTTTGTTGGCCCTGGTGTTGTTACCCATTGTTCAAGCTAACGGGCTTGAAGGGCTAAGGGTTTGAAGTGAAACCTTGGGTTGGCAAGGAGGCACTGGATAACTATTAAATTTTGGGCAAGATAAGAAGTGGAATTGTTGAGTGAGTTACACTTCAATCATCACTTACACATATTGTTTTAAGTTGTAATTAGCTTCATTTTTTCTCTGTTTAGATTCATATTTATTAATATTGTATGAAGAAATCTTTATGTGAGTCTCTGTTCCTAATTCATTATGATGGTGGATTGATTATTTTCCTAGAAATACAAAATTTGAAAACTAAATGATTTTTTTATTTTAAGATTAGCATATTCGTATTAAGGGTTTACATTATATATATGATTATCATGCAAGTAGGGTGCATGCATTGTAATATAACAATAATAATTAAATTACTTATTTGTTAGTAGATGCACTTGGGGAAATATCTCCATAGGAGTGTTTTTCCTTCTAGTTGTAGGTATCAACCTATGTAGGTGCCACCCCCCTTGATTTGAAATGGATCTAAACAAGAAAATGGTTGTCAAATTCAATACCTACAAATTTAATTTGATAATTAATGAAGGTTAGATAAACTATAAAAGACAACAAGTGTAAAAAAAAGGGACAAAGAGAGGAAAAAAATAATTAAATAAAATAGAAAAATGAAAAAAGGAGAGGAAGAGAGAGAGAGAGGAATGGGAACTGAAAGGTTAGTCTCTTGGCCTTCCCATTACCCCCTATCTCTCCTATATCTCCTTGTGACTTGACTCCCAAAGGTATTTTTTGGAAAAATAGGTGAGGATGCATACAAAGCCAAGAGTTGCATTGTAACCCAAGGTTGTTGAAATAAGATGGAGCAACCATTTAAATGCTAGTTTTCCCATTTCGGTTTCCAAGGTAAAATATTTGTGTCAATTATGTGTGTGATTTTATCATTGTGTGATGGAATTTCATTTGCATTTCCATTCAATGAATTTTTATGGTAAATTATGTGTGGCATTGATGTTAAACTCTACATTGGATTTGGTATGTGAGTTATTGGAAGTAGTCCTCCATATTTAATTGTTTCACGTGTCTTCTTGATGGCATGAGAATCCATTCCCAACTATATCTCTATTAAGTTCACTCAAAATTTCATTCTCCATTAGCACTTAATGGGATCCAACGACTAGATAATCTAGACCATCCATCCAATTGATTCAATAAGATCAATGACTATAGTGATATAGTTGTTGCATCTTTCAAACTAGATTGATATTTCTATGCCTTGTACTCAACAAGTAATTAATTTCTAGGCCATTGACATCTAAGACAAGCCTATATAGAATAATCAATGGACAAATTGAGACAATACACCTCTCCTACATGCCATACACACCTCCAAAAATCCATAGGAAATGGTTTCATGGAGTTTTGAGGTTGTACGTAGGCCATACACATCAGTTGGGGGTGACTCTACTTTGAAATTCATGTTAGCCTCTCCTTAGATTGTTTGTTGAACATTTGGCTCTGTGGAAAAAAAGATCCAATCGGAATTTGTGCATTGGAGGAGTTAAAGCATATCCACGAGGAGCTAAAATGATTTATGGGAATTATAAATTCCTTCATAATGTACCTTGTATCTTAGCATTCTACCTTCAATCCAAGTTAGCTACATTATGGAAATAGCCATAACATTTATTGGTGGACTAGAAGGTATATGAGGTGAAGTATTTGCAAGTATTCTGGAACATTGTGAAGGCGGTTATCCAATTGAATTTTAAATTCATCTTTTAATTCCTTTATTAATGAAAGTTGTATTGTTGAAGACACACACACACACATACCATTGTTGGATTGTATTTCACTCACAAACACTGTAGGTGGATTTAAGATCGTTCTTACCATTGCATTGACTTATAATTAAAATAATTATGAAAGAAGACATACAAAGGATACATAGGGGCATTGCGTAGTTGGTTTTCATCTAGCTTGAATATTAAATATAGTCGCTTGTTCATGGGATTTGAATAAATAAGTTGTGTCTCAAATTGGTGCTAGAACCATTGAAATGTTCCTCACTTGGAAAAGTTGAAGCTTCATCATTGGCACTTCTTTTACTTGAGAAAATATATAAATACATCAAGAGGAGCAAAACCTGTGTTGGTAGTTTGAGATGGATCCAGAGTGCATGCTTATGGTAATTTCAACCAGATGTTCATTAAGCTGAGTTGTTTTGGTTGTCCAAACAATGCATGGAAAACTAGTAACATTGCTCATTTTACATGGGAACACGTCCAAAGATCGTGCACTCAATAATCACCATCTTAAGGAGCTAGAGAAGGATGAATGGAAGAATTATCCTTGTCCATATTTAACAATAGGGTTTTGATTACAATTTTCACTTGAACTGGCTTGTCATTATTATGTTGAGCTTGTCAATATTATATTGAGTTGGTTACATTAAGCATAGAGCTATGAACCATAGTTATTTTGAATATTCTATAGGCAACCCATGTGATTGGAAATCCGTTAGAAGGAGTCAAGAAATAAGCAATTGAATTTTGATTGAGCAACATTATATTTGTTCATTACCATATTGTAGAGCACACAGTGTTGCAGATATGTTTGTGCTCCTAATTGCAATCTAGAACAAATCCCTTGTAGCCATTTTTGAAGACAAATATCTCTATATAACATGATGAACACATAATAGAAGTAAATTTTGTAGAAGATTTGTGTTGTTGAAGCAAGTGGGCTATAAGTCCCTTATTTAAAAATCATATGGTATTAGAGCAATTGAATCCTTGACTATGACATAGTTGTTTGTACTTTGAAGAGAAAGTAGACTTAGCATGGGTAATGAAAATAAAGAAAGGTTAGAATACTTGCAAGCCATCGATTCTTACCTTCAGTAAGAGAAAATTCACTTGAAGGAGAAGGTTCAAATGTATGACTAGAGGATGGCAAGATGGAGAAGAACCTTAAGACCTTGAAAAGACTGTTGCCATTTCTAAAGAACTGATTTGATGAATGTAGAGACTCCCTCACCACGATTATGGTAGAATGGGACAAGAGTAGAGATCAACTTGTACAACTGGGAGAGAATGTCATTTGATTGGATAGATGATAGGATGATAGGCTCACTCATATGATTACTTAGCTACAATAAGAATTGGAAAATAAGGAAGGAGCATTAGAAAAACTATAGGAAGTTGTCCAAGAGCACCATGAAGAAAATTCACCTTCCATTGCCACTACCAAATCCAACACCATGAGCGCACCAAGCATGGTAAGTGCACCTTATTTAGACCCTTCTCAAGAACATGTTGGTGATTTTGAAAAAAATACAATATGAATTGGTTTGAAATTGTTAAAGAAGATGTGATATGGTGGACAAGGGATAGGCAAGAAAAAAATATGAATCCTAAGCCCCATTGTAGTTGAACCAACTTATGTACTACAATAAAAAGTGAACCAAGAACCTAAGTTAGAGCCATAGAAAGAACTAGAGCAAGTAGCTAGAGTGATGAGCCAGAGTTAGAGTTAGAGTTAAAGATGTAGACAAGAGACAGACTTAGAGCCATGTTCTATAGAAGCAAACAAAAGGCACATTGATCTAGATCGGTCCTCTGAGATTTTGGAGACAAAAATTCCTCTCAATAGGGAGGTGTGATATGAAATGCATTTGAAAAAGTGAATGGTTGTAAGACTCAATAATTGCAAATGTAATCCGTTCATTAATGAATATTATATAAACTATGAAGGACAATGCAAGTGTAAACAAATTAAATGAGGTAGAAAAATGAAAATAGGAGAGGAAGGGAGAGGGAGAAATGGGAATTGGAAGGTCAATATCTTGACCTTCCCATTACCCCTCGACTCTCTTATATCTCCTTGTAATTTGACTCTCAAAGGGTATTTTTGATCAAAGAGGTGAGTATGCATAGGGAGCAAGGAGATGAATTGTAACCAAATATTATCGAAATAAGACTGAGCAACCATTCGAATGTTGGTTTTCCCATTTGGGTTTGTAGCGTATATTCTTTGTGTGATTTTATCATAGTGTGATGGAATTTAATTTACAATTGCATTCAATTGATTTTTATAGTAAAGTATGTGCAACATTGATGTTAATTATGTGTTGGATTCAATATGTGAGTTATTGTTATGGTAAAGTATATGTGTCATTAATGTTAGCTCTGGGTTGGATTTAGTATGTAATTTATTGTAAGCAATCCTTTGAATTTAATTGTGTTCTTATGTTTTCTTGATGGTGTGAGAATCCATTCCCATCTATATCTTTGTTAAGTTCACTCAAAATTTCATTCTCATTAGAATTTAATGAGATCCAACAACTAGAGAATCCAAACCATCCATCGAATTGATTGAATGAGATCAATGGCTATAGTGATATAGTTGTTGCATCTTTCCAACTAAATTGCTATTTCAATTCCTCATATTTAGCAAGTAATCCATTTCTATTTCATTGGCATCTAAGAAAAGCCTATACATAGAAATTGATGGATGAATTGAGACCGTGTGCCTCTCCTACAAGCCGTATGCACCTCCATCAATTCATACACAATGGTTTCATGGATTTTTGAGGTTGTACGTAGGTCATATGCATGAATTGGGGGTGACTCTACTATGAAATTGATGGTAACCTCTCCTTAGATTGTTCATTGAATTCTTTTCTGTTTTGGAAAAGTGGATCCAATTGGCATTGGTGCATTAGTGGAGTTAAAGCAAATCCATGAGGAGGTGAAATGATTTATGGGAATTTATATAAATTCCTTAATAATGTTCCTTCTATATTAGCGTTCTATTGTCAACCCAAGCTATATTCATCATGGAAATACCCATAGAATTCATTGGTGGATTTGAAGGTATATTAGGTGAAGCATTTGAAACTAGTATGTAACTTTGTGAAGGAGATTATCCAATTGAATTTTAAATTCATATTTTCATTCCTTTATTAATGAAAGTTGTATTGTTGAAGACACACACACACACACACACACACACACACACACACACACATAGAGCCATATATAAAACTAGAGCTAGTATCTAGAGCCATGAGCCAAATCTAGGGACATAGTTAAAGTTGTAGCTAGGAGCCAAGTTCGAGCCATCTTCTAGAGAAGAAAATGGAAGGCACATTAATCAAGATTCGTCCTTTGAGATTTTGGAGACCAAAAAGCATCTCAATTGGGAGGTGTGATCTAAAATGGATCCAAGCATTATAAATTCCTTAATAATGTGCCTTCTATCTCAATGTTCTACCTTCAACCCAAGCTAGCTTCATTGTGGAAATATCCATAGCATTCATTGGTGGATTGGAAAGTATATTAGGTGAAGCATTTGCAAGTAGTATGGAACATTATGAAGGAGATTTGATCTGGATTTTATGAGCAGAACGAAATGAATACAGATTATTAAAAGATGCTTAACACAGAATAGCATAGATACAATAAAACTAGTTTTCTATTCAATAAGGAAATAAGATGAAACTGTAAAATGCAGTGGAAACATTCTTGCTGGAATGGTGTCGACTTATCTATGAGAAGAGATGTGACGACTGCGCTCATTCACAATAATATGATTACAATGAGGCTCTGAAGGCCTTTTTACAATAAACAGGAATGTAAAAAACCCTATACATCCAAAAACCTAACCCTAGGAGATGAAGCACCAAAATTCATGTGGGCCCTGTTTGGGTAAGTTAGTACATCAACTTCACAGGGTCGTAACTTTTGCATACGATCTTCATTTTAGGTGCACGGTATCCCGTTTGAAATTTATCGTCGAGGAGATCCATTCTGGGAGCTCAATCAAAGCCTTTGGCTATCATTGAGAAGCTCAATCCCAAAAAACCTTCATTTAGGCCCTCAAAATGGCCCCAGAAGTTAAAAACTGCTAAAAATAGTAAATTACCAAAATTGTCAGAAAACTATTTTGAGCGAGTTGGAAAAGGTGGGTGGCCACTGATATCCACTTGGATCAATCCTCCCTCCTTAGTAAGAAATGGTCTCCATTGCGTTGAGTTCCCCCATTAGATGAGGAAATTTCTGCTGAATTTGGCCCCGGGTGAGCCACTTGCCTTGGTGCAGGAGATGCCCTGCTTTGACGACTCGATACAGATGGATCCTTTGTTGTTGAGTGCCCTTGATCTGTGTGTCCACAATCTGATCACTGGAGTCCTATTGCATGTATTCAGGTTTGAGCTCTGTTGGTGTCAACTTCTCTGCTTTCTCTGAGGTGTCCAATAATGGTGGGAAATATGGTCGAAGGAGAGCCACGTTGAAGACTGGGTGCAGGCCAAGGAAAGGGGGAATGATGAGCTCAAAAGAGTTGTCACCCACAACCTTGGTGATGGTGTATGGCCCATAATGGAGTGGATGAAGCTTCCAATAGGGGCCCTGTAAGGCGTTCTTTCTGCAAGTGCAACCAAACTTTGCCTCCCACCTGAAACTTATGTGGCACCCGATGTTGATCATGGCGCTGCTTGTGCTTGGCATTAGACTTCTGTAGTATATCCTGAACCTATTGGCAGATGTACTCAATCTGCTCAATGAAGTGGGTGGCTTTGTCAGCTTTTGGTGGAGCAGGGGATGAGTCGACTAAGCTGGTCACCAGGGGTAGTGCAACATCCATGGGGCCCAATGGTTGGAATCCCAACCCCACCTAAAAGGGGTTGTGGCCAGTTGAGATATGCAGGGCTTGATTGTAGCTATGCTGGACATAGGGAAGACTCTCATCCCATGTGCGAGGGTGTTTTGAATTGTACATGTGCAAGATATGTACTATCATCCGATTGATGACCTCAGTTTGGCCATTTGTCTGGGGGTGGAAGGCAATGGATTTGGTGAGCTTAGTATCCAACAGTGACCAGAGGCGCGACTAGAATGTGCTGAGGAACTGACTATCACAGTCTGAGATAATGGTTTGTGGGATCCCAAAATGTACCCATACTCATTCAAAGAATATCTTGGCAGTAGTTTCTGCTGTGATGTTCTTCTTGCAGGCGGCTAGAATCACCATCTTGGAAAAGCGATCAACAACCACAAAACACAGTCATTTCCCCTCTTGGTGGACAAGAGGCTCGACATGTAGTCCATTGAGATGGATTACCATGGAATGTCAGGAGTAGGAAAAGGGGTGTACATGCCTTGTTTCTTAGTGTTCCATTTTGAAATAGCACAGGCGGTGCAGGACCTAATATACTTGTCGACATCATGTTGAAGTTTCGACTAGTAGAAATTTTTCTGCAACATTGCCACTATCTTTTCGATGCTAAAGTGTCTTGCCACTCGACTGTAGTGAGATTCCCAAATCATCTTTGCACCCTCACTTGGTGGAACGCAAATATGGGCCAGATGACACAACAACCATCTTGAATATGGAAATTAGCGACCACTGAGTTGGTGCCCAACATTTGGTAGGTGGTGGAGAAGTCAGGGTCTATCTCATAGAGGTGGGGCCATCCGGAGGTCTCGTGGCCGCAAGTGTATAGCACTGTGGTGAGTGTCGCGACTAGAGGTCGGTTGAGGCAATCAACAACTCGGTTGGTACTTCCTATTTTATACTTAATGTTGAGGTAGAACTACTGTAAGTATGTGGGCCACTTATGATGGCGGTCATTCTGCAATTTTCCTTGGGTTTGCATGAACTATAGTGAGTTGTGATCAGTGTGGATAACTGTCTCCTTCCCAAGATTGTAATGTCTCCATTGGTGAAAGGCTTTCACAATGGAGTACATTTCTTTTTCGTAAGTAGGGTACTTACGTACAACATCTGATAGTGTCTCACTATGATATGCCACGGGGTGGCTGTGTTGAGTGAGAACGACACCCACAACATAGTCTGAAGCATCTGTCTCCATCTCAAAGGGATGTTGCAGGTACGGTATTGAAAGTACTAGGGATGATCACAAACACTTCTTCAAGTCATCGAAGGCTTGTTGTTGGTACATGCCCCACACAAATTTTTCCTTACCGCCACCCCTAGTTACTTGGCTGAGGGCCCATGCGATATGAGATAATCCCAACAGGAACCTACAATAGAAATTAGCGAGGCAAAAGAAGATCCGAAGTTCAATGAGTGTGGTTGGGGATGGCCAGTCATGGATGACCAATCATGAATGACCTGGATCTTGGATAGATCCACATGCACACCATGTCGATCAACGATGTAGCCTAAGTAATGGACCCTATCCATGCCGGAGGAGCATTGTTCCAAGTTTTCATATAGTTTGTGCTTCCGTAGGGTGTGCAAAACCTGCTGAATATGTTGCAAGTGTTCCACCCAAGTCTTGTTGTAGATGAGGATGTCATCCAGATACACCACTACAAAAGTATTGGTGAAAGGTCATAGGATATCATCCATCATCCTCATAAAAGTTGCTGGAGCATTTGTCAAACCAAAGGGCATGACCAACCATTCAAAAAGACCTTCTTTTGACTTGAAGGCGATCTTCCATACATCTGTCTTTTTTATTGGGACCTGGTGGTAGACAGACTTCAGATCAATCTTACTAAAGTATTTGGCCCCCGTGAGCTAATCAAGGAGGTCGTC